>VDFB02025895.1:0-15075 GCA_007258455.2 Sequoia sempervirens
CCTTCCTCTATCTCTCTACCAATCCCTCCCTCTCTCTCTCTCTCAAGTCTCTTCATCCTACCCCTTCTCCATCTCGTAGGTATCTCTCTCACTTACTCACTCACTCCATCTCACTTACTCTCCCACTCTCTCCCTCCCTCTCTCTCTCTCTCTCCAACTCTCTCCCACTCTATCCTAACCTCTCCCACCTTATCCCACTCTCTACCACCCTCGCCCACTCTTCTACTCTCTCCCTCCCTCTCTCCCACTCTCTACCACCCTCTCCCACTCTCTCCCACTCTCTCCCACCATCTCCCTCCCTCTCTCCCACTTTATCCCACTCTCCCACCATCTCTGACCTTATCCCACTCTCTCAAGTTACTCTCTCACACACTCACTCCATCTATCTCTCTCCCTTATACCCTTACCATGAAACCCTAAACCCTTATAACCCTCTACCATAAACCCTTAACCCTTAAACCCTCTACCATATACCCTAAACCCTAAACCTTTTAACCCTTAACCCTTAAACTCTAAACCCTTTAACCCTCTATCTCTCTCCCACTCCCTCCCTCCCTCCCTCTTTCTCAAGTCTCACCCTCCTACCACCTCTCCTTCTCTTAGGTCTCTCTCTCTCTGACTTACTCATATCTATGCCCCCTCTACCCTTAACCCTCTACCTTCTATCATCTACCCTTTATCTCTCTCCCACTCCCTCCCTCTCTCTCTCTGTCACTTAATCCCTCTATCTCTATCCCTCTACCCATAACCCTAAACTCCTGTAAAACCCTCTACCCTTCTCTTTTTTCTCTCTCTCAAGCCTCTCCTCCTACCCTCTCCCTCTCTTAGGTATCTCTATCTCTCACTCCTCCCTCTATGTGTCTCCCCTCTACCCTTAAACCCTCTACCCTTAACCATTAACCCTTAACCCTTACACCCTAAATACTTAAACCCCCTACCCTCTACCCTTAACCCTTTCTCCTTATATCTGTCAACTACTCCCCCCTATCTCTCTCTCTCAACTTACTCACTCCTATCTCCCTCCCTCTACCCTTAACCCTAAACTCTCAAACCATCTACCCTCTACCCTTAACCCTCCCTCCCTCTATCTCTCTCCCACTCCCTTCCTCTCTCTCTCTCTCTCTCAAGTCTCTTCATCCTACCCCCTCTCCCTCTCATAGGTATCTCTCTCACTCACTCACTCCATCTCACTCACTCTCTCGCTCTCTACCTCCCTCTCTCCCTCTCTCTGCAACTCTCTCCCACTCTATCCTAACCTCTCCCACCCTATCCCACTCTCTACCATGCTCTTCCACTCTTCTACTCTCTCCCTCCCTCTCTCCTCCCACTCTCTACCACCCTCTACCACCCTCTCCCACTCTCTCCCACTCTCTCCCACCATCTCCCTCCCTCTCTCCCACTCTATCCCACTCTCCCACCCTCTCCAACCTTATCCCACTCTCTCAAGTCACTCTCTCACACACTCACACCATCTATCTCTCTCCCCTATACCCTTACCATGAAACCCTAAACCCTTATAACCCTCTACCATAAACCCTTAAACCCTCTACCATATACCCTAAACCCTAAACCTTTAACCCTTAAACCCTCTACTATCTACCATTAACCTTCAGGTCTATGTGTACACAAATCGGATATTCGATTTTCAGAACAAAAACTATACCGTTACAAGTATTGTAATTTGTTTCAAATGAATCAAATATCAGATCATAATGGATATCAGATTTCCGGGCCATAGAAAGCCCCATGTCAGTTGTTTTGTGCATTCCAAAGGACCCTACATTCTTTTTGCAGGCGCCACACACGCGGTTTCAGAAAGAAAGAGACAAAGATCAACTTTTTGGAGTATTTTATATTAAAATTTGTCATAAGCAATGATTTTTAGCATCTTTTATGAGGTATAATGGGGAGCAGTAGTCATCCGAAGCAAAAATGTAAGAGAAAGCTTACAAAAGAAGAAATTGAAGCATATAGACAAAAAGATAGAAAAATTCATAGGAAGAGAAGACAAGGTATGTTAAATATTGGTGAACCTAACCCTATGGTCTTTCAAGTGGAGAGGAAATTGAAGATGTTCAAGGTGAAAATATTCAAGGTGAAAATGTTCTAATTGAATATGTTGAACATGATATTCAAATTAGGAATGAAATTATTGAAATTGATAATGAAAATGTTCAAGGTGAAAATGTTGGATTTGAAGATGTTGAACATGATATTGAAATTGGGAATGAAAATATTGAAATTGATAATGAAAATGTTCAAGGTGAAAATGTTGGATTTGAAGATGTTGAACATGATATTGAAATTGGGAATGAAATTATTCAAATTGATATTGAAAATGTTCAAGGTGAAAATGTTGGAAATGAAGATTTTGAACATAATATTGAAGTAAGTGTAAATTATGTTTCACCAAATTACATGAGAAATGAAGAACCTTGTATGGAAGAAAGACATATTCCAATTTCAAGACCCTCAAGAACCCCTAAATGGTTACTTGAATTTGATGAGAACATTATAAACAATTTTGAAGGCAAGAGGTCAACATGAATTGTTTGGTTGTGGGCTAGAAGACTCTTCAACCAATATTTTAGTGATAAGACATTGATCGAGTAATGCCAAATTTTTGTACAATTGCTAAAGATGCAAAAGATGAGACCTTTGCTAGCCAAATTGAAGATTCGTGTAAACAAGAAGACTGAAAAAAATTCTATTATTGTCAAAAATCTTTTAATGCTCTCAAGTCTATTGGAAAAAGTAACAAGGAAAAAAAGGATAAGAGAGCTGCTCCTGAGAGTCATTACAACCACCCTAGTAAGCCACATCAATTGAAAAAGGCTCGCTTTATGAGACAAACTTGTATTGATTTTGACATAAATCATAAAAAATTGATAGAGCACTTGCAAGAAGAGAAAGAATAGATGATCTCCGAAAATGATACATGGGCTTTTTCCAGGAGGCCTCCATGTGTTGATAAGAAGCTAACCGATAATGTAAAGTAGGTAATTCAACAATTTGGCATGATAACTCTAGAGTATCACCCAATGCAAAGGATGTTTTAAAGTTAAGAATTGGCAATCGAGACCATACACCACATCCTAAACATTTCTTTGAATCAAGCCAAACAATGTTGTTCAAAAAATTTATTGAAACACATTAAAATATGGAAATCTCAAGAAAGGACTTTTTGAGGGTTTGAAGATTTTATTATGCAAGTATTCTTAAGATTCGTAATACTTGTTGTTGCAAATACCATGTGGAGTTTTCAATGTACCATGAGCTATTATGCTATATCCATTCTAATTTTGCATACTAATGAAATGTTGCAGGAGTGTGGTGCAATGCATCTTCCAAAATCATCAAGGGACTTGCTAGATCTATTTTTATGTTCTAGAGATGATGGTTGCTTCTTCTATAGGTATGATTAAAATGCAAAGTGCTCACAATGTGGTGGATTTTCAAAGTTTGTTCAATGTTTTCATGAGGTTTCTGAACATGAATTTGGAAAGAAGCTTGTTGAGAAAAAGAGACATGAGATAGTCAAATATACTTTGCAGCAGCAGGTGAAGGTTCTAGATGTGAGTTGGTTACAAAGAATGCAAGTTGTTGTTGATTTTATTTTAGATTTTATGACAATCTTTTCTACAAGTATGCAAGGCATATAGTCATAGGTCTTAGTGGTTGGATCAACAATTTAGGATGTGTAAGGACTCTTTTCGATTGGCAATTATTATAATGCTGGTTGACTTTTGCAGAAAACTACACATTGCAACCACAAAATGAGGTACAATCTCAGTATTAGAATTCCATTTAGATTGCTATTTTTGTCCACATAACATTTATACATGCACCTGATAGTATAGAGGAGGATCGAAAGATAATCAAAGAGTATCGTTTTTATATGAGTGATGATAGATCTCACTCGTCTAAGTATGTCCAACATTGTTTCGAGAATTTTTTTGAGTTCTTGCAGGAGCATGATATAGCATTGGGCCGACATCTAATTTGGTCAGATAATTCCACAGGTCAATTCAAGAATGCTCGTATGTTTTATTGGTTGAGTAGAATGCATGTAGAGAGGGGTCTACCTCATATTTGGATTTTTTTTGAAGCTAGACATGGGAAAGGGGAGCATGATGGAGCAGGTGCATGTGTAAAGAGAGCTCTAGTTAAGGAGCAATTGAAGATTTTAGGAGCAAAATTTAGCGATGCACGTTCTATAGTTGATTGGTGTAGTTTAGCATTGTCACAGGGAGGGACACTTGATTCAACAATGCACAGATTCTTTTGGTTCGTTGAGGAGGGTACAATGGGAGGTAGATTAGATTGTTATACAATCAAATATTCTTCAAAGATGCATTCATTTCGAAGCTCAAATGTAGGCACGTGGACCATTTGGACATGAGAGTTGGCTTGTTTTTGTCAGAGTTGTATTCAGTGTGAGTGGGATCAATGCGAGTCAAGTGAGTGGGTGGATACATGGGTACCACAATATCTAACTCCTTTATCTCAAACAATATCCATGACAAATGACACAATGGAAAGTTCAGTTGATTACGACTTGCTTTCAGTTCTAGTACAACTAGGACATATTTTTGCAGTTGTTGCACCGCAAGGGAATGAAGAGAGATCAGACTATTGGTTGGCTCAATGTGTGCGGGTAATACATAAGCTAACACAACCAATGGAAGATGATGATGGTTTCATGTATCCTACAGGTTCAGTTGTGGTTGCAAGAACTTGGTTGTGAACATACATGATTAGAAAGAATGGCATACCTGCATTTGAAGACTATGAGAAACACAAAACCATTCTCATGTATCCGCACCTTGTTATAGCAATAAATGTTAAGTTGTTGAAGTATCATGCCAGACCAAAGACAAAACAACTATGGACACTTAGTAATGTTGATCATAAAGCAATATTGGATACTCTTAAGCAAAGAGATGACCCTTCAGGCACACTTGAATAGCATTTTCAAGAATGGAAGGTAGAATGCTTATGTTCATTATGATTAAGTTCATTAGTGTTCTTTATTTAATATTGATATTTTTTATACTATTGCAATGTAGGTGTCTTTAATAGTGATATTTTGTATGCAATTTTGCGATATTTTTGGCAAGATTGATCATGGACCTATGGCAACAATAGCTAGCTCTGATCCTTTTGAAGAGGGATGCGTCTTTTATAGTTTGTATCACTAGCTCATCATCATTCAAGTTGTTTAGATTAATATAGATACGTTATTCTAAGCATATTTTCTATTGTGACAATATAGATTTCTCATTTTCCCATTTTTGCGATATTCCTGGCACGATTGATCATGGACCTGCTACAAGAATAGCCAACTTTGATCCTTTCGAAGAGATATGCATCTTTTATAGTTTGCATCACCAAGTCATCATCATTCAGGTTGTTTAGATTAATATAGATATGTTAGTCTAACATCTTTTCTATTGTGACAATATAGATTTCTCATTTTCCCACTTTTGCGATATTCCTGGCATGATTGATCATGGACTTGCTACAACAACAGCCAACTTTGATCCTTTTAGAGAGGTATGCAACAGATTACAACAATATAGATTGGTTATTCTAATCGTCTTTTATAGTTTGCATTACCATCCCATCATATTTTGTGTCATTTAGAATAATATAGATTGGTTATTCTAAGCTACCTTGATGGTTTGTATAGGTGCTTGTTAGTGCAAAACATGAACATACTACTATTGTTGAAGACTGTGTCCTGAATGCCTCAAATAGGAAAATTTTGTAAAATTTGAACTCTCAAATTGGAAACAATGTAAAATGGTCATAATTGTGTATGGGCATAATAATCTATACCCAGTGATGTTTTTTGAAATGTGGGTCAAATGTCTAGCATTGTATAAAGGGTATGTTTAAAATGTAAAGGGGCCTGTATTTTGGAAACTCATACATTTTGTAAAGGGGTCTATTTTTGTACTTAATCGAGCTACAACAGAAGGTTTTCTTCCTGGTTTCTTTCTTTGTGGTATGCTCGTTTGAACCAGGTTTTGTAATATTTCCCATTTATATATAATAAATTATAGTGGCTTGCAACTTTTTCTCCTCAAACCCAATTCTTTAATTCACAAGGGTGACCTCATAGTCACAAACCTATTCCCTTTCATTTTAAAATTCAAAATTCAAACTTTTCGCTAAGTGGTGTCATTCACCCACTTTGAGTTGACTAAACACATGTTTGGCATAATTTGATGATATACGCTAGCATTAATAACATACAATATATTCATTATAATCATGAAAACATTCATTTATCTTATAGCATTGGAGCAATTAATAGTGATACATTTTGATTCAATGCAATAAAAATGAGTAACAAATTTCTAAATACCACCAAGTCCCTAGATATTCAAGAGTAGATGCAAAGATAAACATTCATACCCTTATCAACCCTTAATTATCCAATACCCCTATCAACCCTTAATTATGTTAGGTTTATTGTGTTTGATTGATTGGATTTTATACATCCTTGTACCTCATTGATACATTTTTCTATTAGGTTTTGCATTTTTTATGTTAAGATATAGTAAATTATATTCACTTGCAATTTGAAGTGTAAATCTCTTGTATTGTTAGAATGAGTACTTGAATGATCATGAGGTGTTGAGGGAAATATTGTTTTCATTAGTATTCTTTGGAATGATTTGGATATTGTTGTAATGGCATTGAATAAAGAAGGTCATCAATGGGAGTCACACAATCGTTGCCATCAATGAAATTGACCATCTCTCGCATGTAATGCTTGGGAGTTACATTGGGAGAAGTGGATCATCTTTCCATAATGTTATGGGTTCCTACTTAGTTGATATGTTCATGGTGGAGGGCTATCTTGAGTGCTATCATAATTACATGTTGAGGTGGTTCGTGGTTTTAAACTATCAAGAATGGTTTTGGTGGCAATTAGTTTGGGGAAACCACTTACATGGTTTTATCTTCCCATTGCTTTGTATAAAAAATTATGTAGAAACATTATTACATGTCTTGATGTTATTTCAAGAGTGGAAGGCGTGGAGAACTGGATTTTGAAATAAAATGAAGAGTTAAAGGTCCAAAAATGGTGGTTTTTTTCACTTGAAAATAGAGTTTTTACCCTAGGGTTTGCAAAAATATTTGAGATACCACAATTTTCTTTGTTTTCTAAGCATATTGGGGCCTAAATAAAGGTTTCTAAGGTGGTGGAAAAGTCTGAAAGGTTGTGGAAGTGCTACATCCAATAAACCCTCAAGAATTACAATAAAAATAGAGGTTTTTTTATTTGACGGTTATAGGTCCGTACAAATGGAATCCAATTGTAGAATATTTTTTTCCTTGACAATTTATTTGCTGCCCCAAGGTTTTAGGGGTTTGTGTGGTGTTTGAAGGTATGTTGCTTTGAATTTTTGGGCTAATTGAGTAGCCTGTTCAAGGGTGAATGTATAGGAAGTCAACGCTGGTCCAAAGGAGTCTATGTTGTTTCTCATATATGTTGTGTAACTTGCATATGGGTGTTTGAATCAGTCATGTGTTCGTCTGATGTTTTGGAAAATTGCAGAGAAATTGGACAAAAACTAGTTTCTCACCATTACAAGGGTTTAAGGGGGATAAAGAGGGAAATGTGTATTTAGTTGCTTTTCAAGTTTTAAGGGAGTTTTGGACTGTCCAAAGAGGTCAGAATAATCTTGTTAGATGCCTCAAATAGGTAGGTTGCAAAGAGTTTGTGATTGTGCCCTTGTGTCTGCATCAATTTTTCACCTAATTTGACTCGGTCCAATGTAGCTCAGAGTGATTCGGCATATTTGGGTGCAAGAGAGAACCATCCCTAGCGTAAACGTACCCATCAAGATGTGTTGGAACAATTCGTTTGGTCGTACAAGCTGCAGAGTGAAAGTTGCACCACTTTGAAACTTTACATTGCTTGCATCTGGCAACTTTTCCCTCCACTGAAAAGTCATCACCACAAGAAAACGCCTCCGAGATAGCAAAAAATGAGATAGGTTTTGGAGAGTCTGTAAGCATCATGGTCTTCGAGAAATAGACCTTCAAAGATTGCTGCCTTTTAGCACTTTGGACTCTTAAGGGAAATTGCTGGTCCAATGTAGCTCGAAGTGATTCGGTGTATTTGGATGCAAGAGAGAACCATCCATAGCGTAAACGTACCCATCCAGATGTGTTGGAATAGTTCGTTTGGTCGTACGAGTTGCGGAGTGAAAGTTGCACCACTTTGCAACTTTACACTGCTTGCATCTGGCAACTTTTCCCTCCACTAAAAAGTCATCACCGCAGGAAAAAACCTCGGAGATAGAAAAAACCAAGAGAGGTTTTTGTAGATGGTCTCAACATGATCCCATAGCCTTGGACAGAGAGTCTGTAAGCATCACGGTCTTTGAGAAATAGACCTTCAAAGATTGCTTCCTTTTAGCACTTTGGACTATTAAGGGAAATCACCGGTCCAATGTAGCTCAGAGTGATTCGGCATATTTGGGTGCAAGAGAGGACCATCCCTATCATAAATGTATCCATCCGGACGTGTTGGAACAGTCCATTTGGTCGTACGAGTTGCGGAATGAAAGTTGCACCACTTTGCAACTTTACACTGCTTGCATCTGGCAACTTTTCCCTCCACTGAAAAGTCATCACCGCAAGAAAATTCCTTTGAGATAGCAAAAACTGAGAGAAGTTTTTGTATATGGTCACAACATGATCCCATAGCCTCAGACGGAGAGTCTGTAAGCATCATGGTCTTCGAGAAATAGACCTTCAAAGATTGTTGCCTTTTAGCACTTTGGACTCTTAAGGGAAATTGTCGGTCCAATGTAGCTCAGAATGATTCGGCGTATTTGGGTGCAAGAGAGGACCATCCCTATCGTAAACATATCCATCTGGACGTGTTGGAACAGTCCGTTTGGTCGTACGAGCTATGGAGTGAAAGTTGCACCACTTTGCAAGTTTACACTGCTTGCATCTGGCAACTTTTCCCTCCACTGAAAAGTCATCACCACAGAAAAATGCCTTCGAGATAGCAAAAACCGAGAGAGGTTTTTGTAGATGGTCCCAGCACGATCCCATAGCCTCAGACGGAGAGTCTGTAAGCATCACGATCTTCAAGAAATAGACCTTCAAAGATTGCTACCTTTTAGAACTTTGGACGCTTAAGGGAAATTGCAGGTCCAATGTAGCTTGAAGTGATTTGGCATTTTTGGGTGCAAGAGAGGAAAATCCCTAGCATAAATGTACCCATCCGGACATGACGAAACATTCTATTTGGTCATACGAGCTACGGAGTGAAAGTTTCACCACTTTGCAACTTTACACTGCTTGCATCTGGCAACTTTTCCCTCCACTGAAAAGTCATCACCACAGGAAAATGCCTCCGAGATAGCAAAAACCGAGAGAGGTTTTTGTAGATTGTCCCAACATGATCCCATAGCCTTAGACAGAGATTTTTTAAGCATCACGTTCTTTGAGAAATAGACCTTCAAAGATTGCTTCCTTTTAGCACTTTGGACTCTTAAGGGAAATCGCTGGTCCAATGTAGCTCGAAGTGATTCGGCGTACTTGGGTGCAAGATAGGACCATCCCTAGTGTAAAATTACCCATCCGGACGTGTTGGAACAGTCTGTTTGGTCGTACGAGCTATAGAGTGAAAGTTGCACCACTTTGCAACTCTACACTACTTGTATCTAACAACTTTTCCCTCCACTAAAAAGTCATCACCACAAGAAAACGCCTCCGAGATAACAAAAAATGAGAGAGGTTTTTGTAGATGGTCCCAACACGATCCCATAGCCTCAGACGGAGAGTCTGTAAGCATCACAATCTCTGAGAAATAGACCTTCAAAGATTGCTGCCTTTTAGCACTTTGGACTCTTAAGGGAAATCGCCAGTCCAATGTAGCCGGTCCTATTTATGGCCCTAGAATCAGTACACATCCTCCACTTGTCTCCCTTCTTAGGTGCCAACACAACTAGAACAACACATGGACTTAAGCTCTTTTTGATCAGCCCTTGGTCCAAAAGTTCTTGAACTTGCCTTGCTATCTCCTTATTCTGCTCCGGCGTCATCTTGTATGCAGCCTTGTTAGGTAGTGTTGCTCCTGGTAACCTTGTAACGACACACATGGGGTATCTTGATGAGTTTCAACTTTTGTACTGCCTCCTCTAAGATGACATTATCAGTTGATCCCGAGTCTATGACGACCTTGCAAACCTTACCTTGTATCTTGCACTTGACTCTAAAAAGAGCTCTCCTTTGTTTGTGTTCATCCTTGATAGGTGCTTTGATCAAAATCCTTCTTAACATGAGTTGTTCTCCTTTCTCTAAATCCAAACTTACTTCTGAGTTTTTAGAGCAGTCCTCTTCTTGGACATATGTAATCTTCCTCTCACCTTGTGAAGATGTCAGCTTGTCTGGACACCTATAAACTGGATGACCCAACTGTCCACAATTGTAGCATTTCATGGAAGAAAAGTGTGAACTTCTCCCAAAGCTTCCTAATCTGCCTCTTCCACCATTGTTAGAGCTTCTACCTATGTATCCCCCTCTATTATTTTCCTCATGGGATAGTTCTCCAACCTTGGAATCCCCTTGACCTTTTTTCTCATGGCTTCTTCCACCAAAACCTCCTCTATGTCTACCTCTAGAGTCTCTACCTCTTCCTTTACCTCTATTATTGGAATCTTGTTTCTTTTTCAGTTTCTCTTCCACCTTAATAGCCATTTGGTAGTAGCTATGGAGGGTAGTAAGTGTGAAAAGACTCAACTCCTCTTGTATGTTCCATCTAAGACTGTTTAGATACCTAGCAACCTTGATGCTTTCAACTTCTTGCACTCTAGATCTAAGGATTAGTTTTCGGAACTCGTCTGTATATGCAGCTACATCTAGGTCTCTTTGTTTGAGATTTTTTCTCTTCTTTTGCAATTGAATATCATATTCTTCAAGTAGATAGTTCTCCTTCAATTTAGCCACCATAGTTTTCTAGCTTCCTATGGGTTTCTTGCCTTCCTTCTCTCTTTCTTCTTGTAGAAACTTCCACCAAGTTAGTGCTTGTCCACTTAGCCTTGATTTGGCTATCTTCACCTTTTGTGCCTCTGTAATCCCATCACATTCAAAGTGATTCTCCATTCTCTCAATCCTTTCCATAACCAACTCTGCATCCATTCTTCCTATGAACATCTAGGGATACCTTCAAGTGCCTTGCCACTCAAAGCCTTCAATGCTTTGAGGAAGGGTTCCTCTACTAATGGAGGGTCAGGTTCTGGTTCTATGTCTTCCTCTATTTGATTCTTACCCTTATCTTTATCCTCTCCTAACTGTACCTTCATCTTGCTTGCAGTCTCTACCACCTCTTCTAGTTTGTGCTTCATCTCTTCCATAGTCTCTTCAAGACGCCTATTATTTTCTTGTTGCTCTATCAAGTCTCTAGCTAGCTTTTCATTGGTCACCATGGTGTTCTCTCCTATGGATTCACTTCTTTCTAACATTCACTTCTCAATTCCCAAGCCTTGTATGGCTCTAATACCAATTTGATGGGGAGACTTACCTTTCAATAGCACTCTTGCTCTTCCCAAGACCTATTCTCTAGTATTCCTAGGGTATTCCTCTCTACCCTATTCAGGGATCTCTCCTAAACCCCTCTCACCTCATAAGACTCTCCACCAATTTCAAATTCTTCTCCATTACTCTCAATTTGCCACTAGGCTTCCCTGGGCTCCAAACTGACCCAAACTGTCCTAACCACTCTAGGGGCTAGGAAAGGTTATTCTACTATCTCTTTGTTGATTTGACACCTCACTGATCCATCTCATTGGATTCTTTCACCATTCTCCCATCGCTTTCTTGAAAAACTCCATTTTAGGCCTTGTAGCCTTTTGCCCCAACTAGGCCTCCTAGAACCCATTTTCTTGGATTTTCTCAAAAACGGTCTTAACAACCCAAAAATATTTTTTGATATTCTTTCTAGTGGTACCCTAGGATTCAATATTTACTAGGTGTAAGGTCTCCCAAGTGGCGGTTCATATGACTGTCCTCATACCTCCCTAATTTCAAGGGTTTCAAGGGTTTTAGCTCCTTTTTCCAACTTTCAGGGCTTCAATGACCTCCTCAACTCTCCTCCTTGCACACACATGTCTGGAATACATGTTACCACACTCCCATGCTCTTTATTGGCACAAACCAATCCATTTAGCAGCTTTCTTTACTGTTGTCCTCTCCAAGCCACTAGCCAGAATGCACTTGCACTCACCTAGTGCTTGATATTTTCTTCACTTCCCCAGCAAACAAAGACTCCTAAACCTATATGTATATTATTTACATAGTCCCCAGCTTTATTCCAAGTGGCAATGAGAGGAAAGCCACGGGAACTCAAGTGGGACTCATTATTCACAAAACTGGCCCAAACTAGCAGTCAGTCCAAAAGCCCAAGAACTTGCAAAACATTAACCAGTTGGTCTAAATGACTAATCTAATGCTAGGTACAATAAGTAAATGAAAAAAATGAAACACTCAAAGCATCAGGTTAGTCCTTTCAATCCATTCTTGACTGGATGAAGGCTCGAACACAAAAATGCACTCAAAAGTTGTTGAATTCTAATCACACAAAAATGATCTCCAAGTCTCAATTCATGAAAATGAACTTCCAACCCATGTATTAGGGTTTGAATGACCTTATATACATTTCTCCCATGTGCTAGGACCCTTGGGTTGGACGTAGAACAACATTAATGCTATTTTTCAACTTTTAGGCCAAATTGCCAAGATTTGTCTAGGAACTCATAAAGTTCAAGACTCTAAGCCAAACCTACCCTAACAAACTCTCAAAAAAAACCTAGGGACTTTATATCATAGTCCTTATTCCCTTGGTGGTTGGCTAGAACCACCTACAAGCCAAAAATCACTAAGATCTTCCAAAAGACCTTAAGGTGCTCCTGCACCAGTTTGGAGGATGAAACTTGTTTGGATTTGTGAGGGAAATTTCATAGAAAGGTTGCATCTATACGCCAAGCATAGTGGATTTCAGCATCCCAATATTTTTCTAAAAAAAAAATTGATCATTGTAATCTTGGTTATGAGCAAACAATTGAAGCAAAAAAATTGTAATCATCAAGTGAGTTATTTGAATTAAATACTCTATTCCAACCAACTTATATGTGTAGATCTATTTATCATATGTGAATGCTTTAGATCTAAATATCTTGTTTAAATGTTTTGGCTGATTTTCATTGAATTATTCCAAATCTAAGAAATTTGTATGAATAATTTAGTTAAGGATCATTGCATTTATCATTGAGCCTATGGTCAAATGTTCTCATCCTATGACATAAGTCTTGAATTGCTTTAATCAGTTCTGACAAGTCATGACCTCTTGATTGGGAAGGTTGTAACTCCCTCATTCATTCAAACAACCAGATGTATGTTTGTTGACAATATCAAATAAAACCTCCAGCCAGGGTCTACTAGTGTAGGGAGAAGCAATGCATGAAATTTTCTTTTTGATTTGGGCTAAATGTGATTAGGACAAGCCCTGACAGGGTTGTATCAAAGCCCAAGAGAGAGATATGTTGAGGAAGAAAATAGAGAAATTATAATGAAAATGTGCATTAGCATGTCTCATTTTATTTATAGAAGAAAGTACAGTGCACAACAATCAAGCAAAAGCTAAAATCCATCTATAAAATAAATTACTCACTATCAAAACTAACCTTCAAATTAAAGAAGAATTTAAGAAGCTATATTTTCATATAACTTCTTCAAATGTATTTAAATTATTGTACAAGGAACATAAAATATTAGAGATGCACTTTCCAAGCAATGTTGTTTTCCTATCAGTTTATGTAAAACATATTTATTGTGGGGATTCTACTTAAGATTCAATTAATCAAGGAAATCAGAAATGTTTTGGAGTTTTGTTCTACCAATGAAATTATTTTCTATACTAGCCATTATGGAGAAGCGGTTTATACAAATAATTGAATCTTCTAGTCAACAAATGGTCACAACATCTTGGGATGGAATGATTAAAATATGGAACATTGATGAAGGCAGAGGTAGTTGGGAAACAACTTTTGGCTCATCTAAGAAGACACAAAGTGCCAGTAATTATATGAAGAATGGTCATATGATATATTATTAGTATTCATATGGGAGTCTAGCCATATTAATTTTTTTTAAAAGGTGAATTTATGTTATATAAAAAAATTGATGGTTACAAATGGACCACCAAATTTACTAAGGCATGGGAAAGTTGACAAAGAAGAAACTCAGATGGTGTAGGGTTAATCATATGAGTATCTAGTTGTTACTTATGCAATGTGAAATAATGCTTTGAGTTTGAAAGATGTGCAATGCAATGTAATCAGCAATATGAATATAAACTACATAATATTTAACCATTCTTTTTATGCTATTATACATTGATATTTAACCATTGCTTCAAGGAAGTTTAATCATGCACATGAGGAAGGAATTAAATTTTGATTGTCAACTTCTATATATCAAATTATCCAATAATCTTGAGTGTATCTCCATATACAAAAATGGCATCAGCACCAACTTAAACAATTTTTTACAAAATGTGGTATATGCCATCTCGATGTCTATTCAAAATTTACATGCCAAAATGTCTATCTCATCTAAACTCTTGGTGGATCATCAAAATGGAGCCTCTTTGAAGCACTCATTGGCTCACGAAGGTAGCTACACAAGAAAAAAAGTCAAACCACAGTGAGATTAGTTATACTATATAATTTAAAATTGAATAATTAACATAAAAATCAATACACATTGAATTATAATTGAACTCTAAAATTGAAATCTTGATTACCTGAAATATACGTCTCTTTGAAGGGTCAGCAGTCCTAGAATATACCCCTCTCAAAGAACTAACCAAACCAACTTTTGTAACGTCAATCTATATATGTGAACAAAAACATGAAATTGATCCAAGTTAGCATAGAATTGTCAATAATAAGAACATATTTACCAAGCAAAAAATAAAATAAACACATACCTCTTTAGGTTGATCTTTTTATGTATCTCCATTAGGTGTCTCAACACCTC
>VDFB02025896.1:0-11304 GCA_007258455.2 Sequoia sempervirens
CTTGTTTATATTGGACTTGAAAACATCTTCACTCATTTTAATTTCCTTTAGATCCAACTCCATTTCATCTAGATTACCTTTTTATATTTGAAATGAGTTTCAATCTATTTTTATGCTTTACATGTCTATTTTATCTTGTCGAATCTAATTATCATTCGTTTTCCTTAGATTTTATGAGTTTTTGACATGCGTTCTTCCATAGAGTCCCTAAGATGATGATATGTAGCCCAAAATTACTTAGTAAAACTTCATCTTTTACATATGGGTCATCCCACAAACATGGGTCCCAAATTTGAGACATAATTTTTTTTTAATCTCAAATACAAGTAAAAACTTAAAAATTCCTTCATTTGAATGTATTTCTTTGAATGAAGGTACCTTCATTCAAAGGTATGTCAAAAAATACTTTTGTTTGAAGGTTGAAAATATAAGAAAATCTTCAAATGAAGGTAATTTCCAAAATAAATGAAGGTCCTTTTTTAAATTTTATGGAAACCATATTGAAAGAGCTATAGCTTGCCCCTCAAAGGTCACATGGTTCAATATATCTATTACTTTCTTCATTCTATGGACTATATACTATGCCTGTTTTGAAAAATTTCTACACTTGTCAATTATCTTTTGAAGATCTAATTTTTCCTCTTCCAATGTCTCCACCTTATGGACATCTACAAATGATAGACGTTGGACATTGAACTACACCCATAAGAAAGAGACCTTTACATGATTAAGTGCTTCAAAAAACATTCAACCCATAATTGTAACACCCCTCCATTTTGTGCTCTGTTGATCAGACAATGTTCTCTGTGATATGCCTTGCTTCTATTAACACTTGAATTAAGATGCTCGGTTGTTAATTGATTGTTGACAGTTAAGCGATGTTAATGTTATAGTTTGTTGTGATGGTATTTTATTCAGATGATATGGTTATGGCGTGCTTTGGATTAGCTTAGCATATATTTGAATTAATAATGCTTAATGCTTTGAATTACATTATTGATGTTAGATGCACCAGTTAGAATATTGTATTGGTGAAGGGGACGTGATCACATCACTCGCATGCGAGCGCCCTGTGATTCCGTGATTTCTTCTTCACGGTGTGTGTTACTATGTTATATACATGTTCGACACTCGTTTTGTTTGGAGGATTGCAGGTACAGGACATCGACTCCACCTGGTTTCACAGGTCTAAGCGTGTCCATTGACCAACGGTATTCGATTGGGAGATAGTAGCTAGGTTTTCTGTGTCAAGTTGTAACCCTAGTCACAGTGTGTCATCGGGTTGTAGTCGGGTTTGGTTGTTTTATGTTGCCCAGGTCACCTTGGTCTTTGATTAAATTCAAGTTATAATGGTTTGTGTTGTTAATTTGTGGCTTAAATATATTTGGTTGTAATGCTAGGAATGTTACTTACTTTATTAATTAATTTAATTTAATTAATAAAATAATCTAATATTGGATTAGATTTATTTTATTGATTAATTAAATTAATTGTGTGAATTAATTAAGCTATTCTTTCGAATTTAAAAGTGTTAAAGGATTTAAATTCCTTTGTTGAAAAGAAAATGTTAAAATGCATTAAAATCTATTTGGAATTGGTATTTTGTTTTAAATTATTTAGAAATAGAAATGTTTTCAAATGCAATGACTTTGGGGTTGAAAAGATATTTTTTAGAAATAGTTGACTATTTTGGGAAAGATATTTGTGAAGAAATTGAAACTGAATTGAATTAGAATTTGAAATTGAAATTGAAATTTAATTTGAATTGGAATTTGAATTAGAAATTGAATTTGAATTGCAATTTCATTTGAATTTGAGTATTGAATTTGAGTTTGAATTTGGAATTTTGGGAAAAGAATATATTTTATTTGGGGTTTTATTTTCAAAAAAAAAATTGGTTGCAAAAAGAGGGCTTTTGGATTTTTGGTTGGAATCTTGGTTGGAAGATGAAGATCTTGGGAAGAGATTGGCAAATGATGGAATCTGCAGAAGAACCCCACACCAATTTTCTATTCAAGATCATGTTCACAAGTTTTATTCTGTTTTTATTATTTTGAAGTTTTGAGATCTTGCTTCATTTTGAATGCATATTTAGAAAACCAATATGAAAATCTCTTGAAATCTTGGAAGAAGAGAAAACATAGATGGATACTTCCAGTAGAAATGAATGGAAAAGAAAATTTGTAAACCATTTGTGTAAATTTGAACTTTCAGAATTTGAGTTCTTGGCTTGTAATTAAAAGAATCTCTTTTTGTGAGTTTTCTGTAGAAATTTATCTCAATTTATTTGTGTAATTATATTGCACAATTTGACTGTAAGGTGAGGAATTTTATATATATAATATGTATACATATATATATATGGTATATACATATACATATACATATTACATATATATAAGCATGTATGAAAATTTGTGTTCTTTTTTACTCTGTAAAATTTGGAAGTTCGCAAAAGTGGAACGCGTTTTTCTTTCCATGGCGTTTTTGTTTTATAAAAACAAATTTTATATGTAAAAATTTGTGGGGAAGGGCTGCCCCACAGCCGCCCCCATAGGGAGGCGACTGTGGAGGCAGCGCCGCTGCCTACACAACGCCCTTGTGGGGAGGGCTGCATAACAACCTCCCACAGGGCCGCGCCCTGCCTTAGGGTTAGGGTTGTGTGCGTAAGGAAATTGATTTTTTTTTATATTATAATTCTTTTTATATTTAAATAATATTTATATATTTAATATAAATATAATTATATATACATTAGTTATATATTTATATATATATATATATATATATTTAATATATATTTATATTTGAATATAGGTTAATTAAGATGGCAATTTTACGGTAATGGTGCAAGAAATGTTTTTATGATAAAATGAGTTATTTAAAAATTTGATTTTAATCATTACGTATGATTGAGCTATTGGAATTAAACATCTAGCTTTAATTTCCTTCAATGTAATTTGATTGTTTCTTTTTGGTATGTGCACATAAGGTAAATTGTTTAATCGATGACTTGCTATGTCATTGTTTTGTTTGGATTTAGAATATCCTAACGATAGGTTATCAAATTACCTGAAATGCTTCCAAGGAAACATTCTGCATCGTGTTATTTAATATCATTTGTTTAGACGGGTTATTTCATTTGAAAGTTAAAGCATTTATATTAATTTATTTATTAGGAATTGAAATTCCTTGAATAATATTTAGTCTTATAAAGATGAATAAAGAATAATGTTTTAGCATTATGAAATACGTGAGAATCAATTAGTATAAATGTGATTGAATTGGAAGGTGTATGCAAGTTATGATTTTTGAATTAGTGTTATTGTACTTTGGAAATTAAGGTTTGTGCAATGATTAAATATTTGTTAGGGGTTAAGATTGCAATCGAAATGAACATGGTTAATGTGTTTTCAATGACTTGTTTGACTTGATGGTATTTGGAGGTTCTTGCAAGGGTTTGTTAAATGTCAGGATTATGTTCGTAGTTAAGATATACAAATTTAAATTAGAGCAAAATTGATTATACTAAATATATGTAAGGAAAAAGGGGTTATTTTATTACGATGTTTTAGAATGGGTAGAATGTTATTCAAAAGATCTTTTATTCTATTGCCTTAAATGGTGAATAGGGAATGATGTTTGTTTTTATATTGCAAGGAATAGATGAGGTTCATGACAGTTATACTATTTAAAACTTCTATGTATTGTTAATAGATTAAATATATGATGTATATATGTACTTTGGTTTCCGTTTTATGAGAAAAGATTGTTTGCTGAAATTCATCTTTAGTTATTTAAAGAACATGTGTATATATGATTGTTGGTTTAAGTGATTTCTTGTTGGTATTGTATGGGAAATATTGTTATGGTTGTAAAGTTATGAGTGTGCTTTGGTTGTGCTGGGTTTGTTCCTAGAGGCTAGGAACTCTTTGATTGAGTTGTTAATTCATTTTGGAGTGATTTGATTATGTAAGTCTTCCAGTTGGGATTTTCAGTTAATTGAGGGATGTCGTAATGTGCTAGTCAACCTTCATTTTTTCCTTGGGTAGTGCGTCTTAATGTACCTATTTTTTAACCCGGTTTTTATGAACGGGGATGTTTTGTGCCTCCTTTGGAAGGAGTGGAGTATGTATTTTGTTGCCTCCAGTGTTTGGAGTGGGTTTTCACTATATGTTCCTCCTAGAGTTGGAGTGATCGTTTATCTTGTTTGTATGCCTTTTGGCATCCTTGGTGATTGGTTTTGTGTTGGTTTGTTGTCAAGTAGAAGAGTGTTAATGTTGGGGGCGAGCCTGAAGTAGGGTGGGGAAACCTTAGAAATTGGTTTAATCAAAGTGATAACTAAGTGTGTACTTAGAAGTAGGAGTAGTTTTTCACTAATTAGAATGGTGAGCCTCACTCATGGGCCTTGAGTGTGTATAGACTTGGAATGAGGGCGGGAGGCACGGAATGGCAGGGTCATCTGTCTTGTCCTTACGAGGGGGTATTTGATTCCTTGAAGGTGACATGGGTCTTTGGGATTGGTGCGAGGCCACCCGGGACAACTCATAGTGGGGGCGGAGCCTATGAGAATTCAGAGGAGATCCCCACTTGGCGAGCTATGTGATGACACTCTTTCTATGACAACGGTTGGTATTCAGTTTTTATATATATGGGCTTCTTATCTTTTTCGATCTACTTTACTTCTGGAAGCAATGCTGACTTATGTGGAGTGATGTTAGAGTTGTTCTTATTATTTATTCTTATGGTTGTATGGTTCATGTAATTGGTTGTGTCTGTGTTAGTTATCATGTGTCTAGGAGTGGATGGTCTTGTATAGGAATTCCTTGTTACTATCTCCTAGCACGGGGGGTGAGCCTTTGGGTATCACATGGTTGGGTGGAACGTGCACCTTAATCCGTTGGGTCATTTTCTTGTTCGTGTGGATAAGATTTCCAGTTGGAGAGCTCGTGGGATCCAGTTCTTCATGCTTTATTCTTTCAGTTTTAATGTAATTTAATACCCCTCTTTGTATCGAGGTGGAAGTTGTAATTTGTAACCTTGTATGTTGGAATTACCTCATTCGGGGAATGAGTGTTGTAATCATATTGTAAAGATTATTATTGGGAGCATGTGGTATTTCTTATGCCTTGTAATTTTATCTTATATGGAATGCATGTGGTTCTTAATTTGTTATGTAATTAAATGTTATGGTTTTAATTCATGTTTCTTGTTTGGGTTTTAATTAATCTTAGTCTCGTAACCTTAGAGGTTGTTGGCAATGGATAGTGATCTTGCATGTTATTTGTACTTAAAAAAAAAATAGTATGTTTGAGTAGTAAATTGCAACTTCCTCTAGATTTAGCGTGGTAGTGAATTACACAAATTGTCGAGCTAGGTTTAGAAGCAGCACGTTTTCTGGGATAATGTGGAACCCATTAAGTTGTTGATCGGCGTGGGTTATATAGGCGCTATGATCCATGGTGTTGACCTAGGTGCTGTTTGCATTAGTTATTTTTTTCCTTTTGGGTTGTCGCACTTGTCTACCAGTTGTTATTACGTGGTGTGGGTCCAATGAATTACGGGGAACTGGTGGAAAGGGATAGGATCCCTGATTGTAGTGTACAATGCACCATTATGCTCCCTCTTTGGAAGAATGCGACATGGACAATTATGTGGTATTGTGAATTTGGTGTGTTGTGGGTGATGGACGTGACCAATTTTGTTGTTATTTCCGCCCATGCATGTCTCATTGATAGATGATACTTTTGTGGGGGTGGATTGAGCCACGAGCCTACCAAGAGGTGTGTGTTTTGATTGGGTTCCTTCTTGATGTATAGCTCTTTTCGTTTGTGTAAAGGGATGCTTGACCCTTGGTGGTCCTTGAGTGTGGTTGTAGTGTGTTTGTTGGGTGTGTTCCAAGTGCTTGTTGGGTAGAGATAGTCATAGGACCTCTTGCCTTGAGTGCATGGTATATGGCGTTTTGGGGGTTGGAGTTTCCAACCTTGCTTGTCTTGTGTTGTGGGAATGATGCTCATGTTCTTGGAAGCTCTATTTGACCTTGAGGGGTGCGAGGGAGTTCCTTGGGTGTATATTCTCTTTTGGAGTCTTGTTTTTTCCTTCTCCCATCACCAGTGCTCGATGCATGTTTGCTTGTGCTTTACCTCTTTGTGCAAGTGATTGCTTGATTGACCCTTATGTGGTGTTGGAGTTGTTTTTGCATGTTATATTGAATAGAGAATTATGAAATATGATCATAGGAAATGAATGAATATGTTGTTAATTATAGAGATTTGTGCATGCTCTCATATGATTGATGCATTTGTGTGAAAGTGATTGTATGATGATGAGACCATGTTTACATTAGTGCTTACGTTAGAATTGTGAATCCTTCTTTCTCTTCTCATTGGTTTAACGAAGATGTTTTTCCTCGAATGTGTGGTGTATTGGAAACCCAATCTTATGAGAAAATGTTTATGTATTCATGAAGGTTTGTTTTACTAGATTGAACCTTGGGTAAAGGACCTAAGTCCCCAAGTTGCATTCATAATCATGGGAAATGTATAATATGAATAGAAAATCATTTTTTGCAGTAAGTAAAAGTTTAGAGAAAAGGGATTAGTGAAACCATTGCATGTTAAAGATAATTGCATAATAGGTGCATCTTGTTGGTGAGGCTTATAGTCCCCAACTATATTGTTAAGTCTTAAGAAATCATGTAGATGTTAAATTATTGTACCTGGATTCAAAATGTAAAATGGTAAAGGTATGTTGAAGTGTTACATACCGTGTCTTGGGTAAACATTGTAATGCTATGGCACTATATGTAGGAAATAAATGCAGATAACATATGTGTGTAGTAAGGTAATTTATTGCTTAATAAAAGTGAATGTGAATGTGAGAGTTATCATGGTATTGTTGAGTTACTCCATGTAGCACTATGATTTATGGTATGGATTATTTGTGATGGACTTGGCTTTTTGTTCATGTATTCTTGTATCATGGGTTAGTATGATGTTATTGTGTCCAGATGGACCCATGTGTGGCCTTGTGATGATTTCCGATGATGTGTATTGGTGCATGTGTGTTTTATGTATGTTAATCCATGGTTATGTGTTTTGGAGATTTGGTTGGTGGTTGTTTCACCATGTTGATTTGTATGATTTGATAGTGTACTTGGTTGGGTTGATTATAGCATGGGTTGTTGTTGTTTTAATGTTTCAAGAGGTATGGAATGGTTCAGTTTAGGAGCCATTGAGTATGTGTGATTTTATGGTGTTTGTTCTAGGAGTGTTTGCAGGCTTCTAGGAGTAAGCCTGACCCTTGGGGGGGAGGATGTAACACCCCTCCATTTTGTGCTCTATTGATTAGGCAATGTTTTATGTGATATGCCTTGTTTCTATTAACACTTGAATTAAGATGCTTGATTGTTAATTGATTGTTGATGGTTAAACGATGTTAATGTTATATTTTGATGTGATGGTATTTTATTCAGATGTTATCATTATGGCTTGCTTTGGATTAACTTAGCATATATTTGAATTAATAATGCTTAATGCTTTGAATTATATTATTGATGTTAGATGCACCAGTTATAATACTGTATTGGTGAAGGGGACGGGATCACATCACTCGCATGCGAGCGCCCTATGATTCCATGATTTCTTCTTCACGGTGTGTGTTACTATGTTATATGCATGTTCGACACTTGTTTTGTTTGTAGGACTGCAGGTACAGGACATCAACTCCACCTGGTTTCACAGGTCTGAGTGTGTCCATTGACCAACGGTATTCGATTGGGAGATAGTAGCTAGGTTTTCTGTGTCAAATTGTCACCCTAGTAATAGTGTGTCGTCGGGTTGTAGTCGGGTTTGGTTGTTTTATGTTGCCCAGGTCACCTTGGTCTTTAATAAAACTCAAGTTATAATGGCTTGTGTTGTTAATCTGTGGCTTAAATATATTTGGTTGTAATGCTAGGAATGTTATTTACTTTATTAATTAATTTAATTTAATTAATAAAATAATCTAATATTGGATTAGATTTATTTTATTGATTAATTAAATTAATTGTGTGAATTAATTAAGCTATTCTTTCAAATTTAAAAGTGTTAAAGGATTTAAATTCCTTTGTTGAAAAGAAAATGTTAAAATGCATTAAAATCTATTTGGAATTGGTATTTTGTTTCAAATTATTTAGAAATAGAAATGTTTTCAAATGCAATGACTTTGGGGTGGAAAAGATATTTTTTAGAAATAGTTGACTATTTTGGGAAAGATATTTGTGAAGAAATTGAAATTGAATTGAATTAGAATTTGAAATTGAAATTGAAATTTAATTTGAATTGGAATTTGAATTAGAAATTGAATTTGAATTGCAATTTCATTTGAATTTGAGTATTGAATTTGAGTTTGAATTTGGAATTTTGGGAAAAGAATATATTTTATTTGGGGTTTTATTTTCAAAAAAAAAATTGGTTGCAAAAAGAGGGCTTTTGGATTTTTGGTTGGAATCTTGGTTGGAAGATGAAGATCTTGGGAAGAGATTGGCAAATGATGGAATCTGCAGAAGAACCCCACACCAATTTTCTATTCAAGATCATGTTCACAAGTTTTATTCTGTTTTTATTATTTTGAAGTTTTGAGATCTTGCTTCATTTTGAATGCATATTTAGAAAACCAATATGAAAATCTCTTGAAATCTTGGAAGAAGAGAAAACATAGATGGATTCTTCCAGTAGAAATGAATGGAAAAGAAAATTTGTAAACCATTTGTGTAAATTTGAACTTTCAGAATTTGAGTTCTTGGCTTGTAATTAAAAGAATCTCTTTTTGTGAGTTTTCTGTAGAAATTTATCTCAATTTATTTGTGTAATTATATTGCACAATTTGACTGTAAGGTGAGGAATTTTATATATATAATATGTATACATATATATATATGGTATATACATATACATATACATATTACATATATATAAGCATGTATGAAAATTTGTGTTCTTTTTTACTCTGTAAAATTTGGAAGTTCGCAAAAGTGGAACGCGTTTTTCTTTCCATGGCGTTTTTGTTTTATAAAAACAAATTTTATATGTAAAAATTTGTGGGGAAGGGCTGCCCCACAGCCGCCCCCATAGGGAGGCGACTGTGGAGGCAGCGCCGCTGCCTACACAACGCCCTTGTGGGGAGGGCTGCATAACAACCTCCCACAGGGCCGCGCCCTGCCTTAGGGTTAGGGTTGTGTGCGTAAGGAAATTGATTTTTTTTTATATTATAATTCTTTTTATATTTAAATAATATTTATATATTTAATATAAATATAATTATATATACATTAGTTATATATTTATATATATATATATATATATATTTAATATATATTTATATTTGAATATAGGTTAATTAAGATGGCAATTTTACGGTAATGGTGCAAGAAATGTTTTTATGATAAAATGAGTTATTTAAAAATTTGATTTTAATCATTACGTATGATTGAGCTATTGGAATTAAACATCTAGCTTTAATTTCCTTCAATGTAATTTGATTGTTTCTTTTTGGTATGTGCACATAAGGTAAATTGTTTAATCGATGACTTGCTATGTCATTGTTTTGTTTGGATTTAGAATATCCTAACGATAGGTTATCAAATTACCTGAAATGCTTCCAAGGAAACATTCTGCATCGTGTTATTTAATATCATTTGTTTAGACGGGTTATTTCATTTGAAAGTTAAAGCATTTATATTAATTTATTTATTAGGAATTGAAATTCCTTGAATAATATTTAGTCTTATAAAGATGAATAAAGAATAATGTTTTAGCATTATGAAATACGTGAGAATCAATTAGTATAAATGTGATTGAATTGGAAGGTGTATGCAAGTTATGATTTTTGAATTAGTGCCATTGTACTTTGGAAATTAAGGTTTGTGCAATAATTAAATGTTGTTAGGGGTTAAGATTGCAATCGAAATGAACATGGTTAATGTGTTTTCAATGACTTGTTTGACTTGATGGTATTTGGAGGTTCTTGCAAGGGTTTGTTAAATGTCAGGATTATGTTCGTAGTTAAGATATACGGATTGAAATTAGAGAAAAAAAAATTAATTATACAAAATATATGTAAGGAAAAAGGGGTTATTTTATTACGATGTTTTAGAATGGGTAGAATGTTATTCAAAAGATCTTTTATTCTATTGCCTTAAATGGTGAATAGGGAATGATGTTTGTTTTTATATTGCAAGGAATAGATGAGGTTCATGACAGTTATACTATTTAAAACTTCTATGTATTGTTAATAGATTAAATATATGATGTATATATGTACTTTGGTTTCCGTTTTATGAGAAAAGATTGTTTGCTGAAATTCATCTTTAGTTATTTAAAGAACATGTGTATATATGATTGTTGGTTTAAGTGATTTCTTGTTGGTATTGTATGGGAAATATTGTTATGGTTGTAAAGTTATGAGTGTGCTTTGGTTGTGCTGGGTTTGTTCCTAGAGGCTAGGAACTCTTTGATTGAGTTGTTAATTCATTTTGGAGTGATTTGATTATGTAAGTCTTCCAGTTGGGATTTTCAGTTAATTGAGGGATGTCGTAATGTGCTAGTCAACCTTCATTTTTTCCTTGGGTAGTGCGTCTTAATGTACCTATTTTTTAACCCGGTTTTTATGAACGGGGATGTTTTGTGCCTCCTTTGGAAGGAGTGGAGTATGTATTTTGTTGCCTCCAGTGTTTGGACTGGGTTTTCATTATATGTTCCTCCTAGAGTTGGAGTGATCGTTTATCTTGTTTGTATGCCTTTTGGCACCCTTGGTGATTGGTTTCGTGTTGGTTTGTTGTCAAGTAGAAGAGTGGCTTCTGTTAGGGGCCAGAACCCAAAGAGGTAAACTGGGAAACCTTCAGAAGTGGTTTAATCAAGTGATAACTAAGTTAATGTACTTAGAAGTAGGGTAGTTTTTCACACTAATTAAGATAATTGAGCCTCGCTCATGGACGCAAGGGCTTGTATAGACTTGGGATGAGACGGGAAGGCCTGGAATGGCAAGGTCATCCTATCTTGTCCTTACGAGTTGTTGATTCGCGTAAGGTGAGCATGGGTGTCCAGGTTATCCAGGAGCCACCGGGGCCAGCTCATAGTGGGGCGGGAACCTATAGAAGTTTGAGATCCCATGATGAGCTATGTGATGACACTCTTTCTATGATAACAGTTGGTATTTGGTTTTCTTGAGTTTTGTCTTCTTATCTTACTCAATTTATTTTATTTCTGGAAGCAATGTGACTTATGTCAGTGATGTTAGAGTTATACTTGTGTTATCCTTATGGTT
>VDFB02025900.1:0-10284 GCA_007258455.2 Sequoia sempervirens
AAATTTATATTCTATTTTGAAAGTGACTTGTTATACCCCATTGTGGATCACTTGAGTTGTTTTCTTTCTATTGTTTGTTAACTATTTACTAGTTATTATTACCTTTGCAATAAATCATTTCTTCAAGTTACTACTCTTGTGAACTAGTTTCAAAAATGTACATGTCACAAGCTTTGGTCCACTATATGTAATCAAATGTTGAGCTTATTCTAATTACCTTTCATTCACTAGCCATTAATCTTATGTCCCATTCAATGTTGATTGTTGATCTCATTGAGAGTTAACATCTTAAATCCTAAATGCATGGCAACGTGGCATTATATGATTGGGTAAAAGCACAAACATGTATCACATTTTTAGCCAACTAAATAGTTTCAAGTGAAACTGTTTCACCTAAAACCATGTGGCTTGTACGTGGTACATATAATTCCAAGTGAAACACTTTTTCTCAAAACTAAACAATTAGAATTTTCCCTTTTGAACTTTCAAATGTGCCTCAATTTAAATTTAAGGTTTTAGTTGAAACCTTTTCTACCGAAAGTCTTTCGACCAAAAATGTTACGGCCAAAACCATCTATGTGGCATCCTTGTTGGCAGCCACCTCATTCTTTTTCATAATTTTCTAAAACTTTCCACTTGAATTGAATATTTCTTTAGTGAGAATATTTTTCAAAAAACTAAAAATGCTCTTTTATAGAGTTCAAAGTTGACAATTGAAATATATAATTGTAGAATAAAAAAAAATTACCCTCAACAATTTCACACTAGGTATTGCTCCCCCCTATGTGCTTGGACCTAATTATGCATTTATTACCTATTTTATAAACATCCTAAGAAAATCAAACAAGAGAAACAAAAATAAACATTCAATATTTTCCCTTGACACTTTGGGCCTTGATAAGAAGGGGTGTGGTCTAGGGAGCCCCATGCCCTAGACCACCTCTTTTTGGCTTCCATTTGAATAATGTTAGTGTCGATATTTTGTTATTTGAATTTCCAATTTCAATTGTCGGCTATCAATATTTGATTTTCAAGAAATTAGAATAATTGCATATAAATATAAAGTATGTTCACCATTTAAAATCCTAAGCAAAAATCTAGCAATTTTGGAGAAGCAATTAATATTATTGTCAAGCACTTAAGAGCAGTCAAGAGAAAAATTATTAGTATTTTAGCATCATTTATTCATGTCAACCATTCATCATTTTTTTATGTAAGTGTATTCATGTTTTATGTTCATTTTTTTTTAGTACTAACACTTGCAAGACTTCAATCAATCAATCAAATTCTCCTTGAGGGTGATGAGTACATGACTCCGGTCCATCAAAGGATACAAATTTGAGTGGTGAGTTATAGCATTAGTCAATTCATTACTTGTTTATCATTTGACCTCTACCTAGAGGTAACACCTCTTTCATACATCATCATTAGTCACTGTGGAGGTAGAAATGGAAAAAGAAGGTTTGACTTAGGTAAGCCCCTATACAACACAACCCTTCCCCCTCTTTCATGTGTGTAAATTTTCATATCATAAGCTAATTGAAGGAAAATAAAGACTAATTTCTCATTCATTTATTCAATCCCTACAAGTTGTCAAGACATAGAAATTGGACTTTCTCATCAACTGATGAAGTTTCAATAGTGGCCCTAGGAGAATAGTGTTGGAAACATGAGCATGATGGTGATATTATGGTATATGATGTTCTAATTGGTGGAAACCCATTATAGAAATGTAGAAGTGTTGGTTTGAAGAAGACCAAGTGTATTGGAGAATTGGCTAAGTCTCGATGTGTGTGTTTATTGTTTAGAGGAACAATTTTGTGGTCCACATTGCTTCGCTTTGTAGAATCTTATCATATGGTTATGAGGTAATAATAGTACATGTTGAAGTAGTCTATATCTAGAGTTTCAAGGTTTTATGTCTTCTATAGCTAAAGATGTTGATGAAAAAGTGTCATGCTTAGTAGAGACACTGTTGCAGTTGTCGAGTGCCTATTAGAATTTGCTTTGCATTCCACCTTGAATGGTTATTATGTTGTGTGGTTTTGAATAAGTATTTGAGGATGTTAGAGGATTGGCAAGTGATTTGGTGGTTCATGTGTGGAGTTTTGAATGAACAATTGGTTCATTTAGTTATTACTTCACTAGTTTTTTATGTGGTGTCAACCTAAGGGTTTCAAGGTCATGTGGAGTTGAATTGTGTATGGAACAGAATCATGGGAGTGATTATAGGTCATTTTGACCTATTTGGTTTCTTTCACAAAGTGTGTGTGATCGAGTTTTAGTTGACAAGTTATAATGTTACACGTTTCATCTAATTAGAGCAGCCTAATTGATGTTATGGGTGTTTGTGGTATATATACAAGAATAATTCATTGTGTGAAGGATGAATTGGGTGTGTAAAATGTAGTGTGAAGTGTGAAGTGTGATACTAGTGAAGTATGAAGTCTGTAAAGTTGGTTTTTTGAGCTTAATTAAAACTATACCTTCAACATGTTGTGGATGAATTATTAGCAGTTCATCTTTTTTTTTTGGATAGTGAGTCCTTTGGGTAATGAGCCCTTGGCAGTGAGCCATTCTTTCTAGACAATGAGTCCTTGGACAGTGAGTCCTCCATTTTGTAATCCACTGTAACCAATTATAATATATTGCGAGCTAATCCTCACCATGGTTTTTCCCTTCCAAAGGTTTTCCACGTAAATCTAACATTGTTGTGTGATGCATGCTTTAACTGTTCTTTTCCATTTTTGTAAGTTTGATGAGATGCTTTGAATGTATGTTTAAGTTGATAAAGTTAATGAATTTTAGTGAATATTGATTCACCCCCCTTCTCAGTATTTTGGTTCCTTCAATTGGCTTAACAACTAAGATAGATCTTGGAGGTTGAACACATGACAACTAGGAAGTATCATATCCCTCTGGAAGAGATTATCATGGAAGGATTTACTGAAGAAGATTGTGAAGTTGATATGGAAGGAGAACTAATATTAGCCCTTGATGATCTAGATAAAGAAAAATGTGAGAATAGAGATTTGAAAGAAAATATTAAAGATGTAGATGAGTGCATTAGGAAGTTGAGGAGTCAAATCAAGAAAGTCAAAGAAAGATTCAAGGAAACAAATGAGTAGCTCAAGAAATCAAATGAGACAATCACTAATCTGAAAGTACAAGTTGAAGAAGGAAAAAGGGTTAAAGACTGCTTGAATTCCAAATTGAAAGGCAAGACTCCAAAAGTTTTAAGACTTGAAGAAAAGATTGTGACTTTGAGGACAGATATAGAGAAATAACAAATTCAAGAGGACAAATTTAAGAAGAGATCCACCTTGCTTGATGAAATGATTACTAGTTAGAAGGCTTCTAAGGACAAAGAAGGATTAGGGTTTCAAAAAGGAGAAATATCAAATGAAATTCATACTCCAAAAAATGTTGTAAAAGAAGAACATTGAACAAAGGAAGGTTGGAAAAAAGAAGAGCAATGTCAAATAGGTCTAAAACTAGAAGAAATATTTCAAGAAACCTCCTACCAAGCAGCCAACTACAAAAAAAATCTTTTAATGGTTACTGTTATTCTTGCAATAAATTTGGACATAGAGTTGTAGAGTGTAGAAGTAGAATGAATTGAAATGTTCAATCATTTTTCGATCAGTGCTATACATGCAATATATTTGGTCATAAGGCCAGTGAATGCAAAATTCAGATGATGAACAACTATAATAATGGTATGATGTTTCAATCATTCAATGGTTACTATTATACATACAATGGATTTGGGCATAATGCTTTTGAATGCAAATCTAAAATGACGAGAAGTAATTTTGTTCAGTAAAAAGGGGTCATATGTCATAAATGCAATAAACTGTGAGACTTAGCTAAGTTTTGCGGAAGTGAGAATGTGAAACCCTCTGTTTCACAAAAGAAGATTGATCTAGAAAAGAAGGTTGATTCAGTTGAGATGAAGAATGATATGAACACGATATGGAAGAAAAAGGAAGAGAATGAGACTATGCCAGATTCTAGTGTAGATGTTTCCTCCAAAAACTAGATAGAGAGCCATGGCTCAGGGGAAGTTTTAGCAAAAAACTTTCTGGTCCCCTGCCAAAGATGTGATGCTGATATCTTCAACATACTAGCATATGTGTTGGTTGTCATGCCTAACCTATTGGTAAAATATCCGATGAGAATTCTCTTGTTGTCGGGATTTGTGGAGTGATTGGAAGTGCCTATAACAACATAGTGAGGGTTTGATCACTTTTTGACCTAACTTTATCTACTGTAATTAATGTATTTTAGGTCACTAGAAAAAGGTTTATATTTTATTATGCATATTTTAAAATTCATTTAAGTTTGAGCATTTGAAGTGGAGAGAATAGAAAAAGAGAGTTGAAGTAATTTTGGTGCATTGTGTGAAACCCTACCGACAAATTCCAAAGGTATTTATCAATTTCTTGAAGTTCAAGATGTTTACTCCACAAGTCATTGATGTGCTTGAAAGACCAAAAACTAAGTTACAGAAGCACCCGCAAAAATCTATGGAGATAGATCAAGAAGGTGCATTTTCTAGGGTTCCAATTGGTGTAATGCACATAGAGGATGTGTGGATCTATATTCATATGAATATGGATGAGTATGATGACTTGAAGATGGCATAATTTAGGAGAAAGGTGCTTACTAGAGATGATTTTGAGTTAAAAATGGAGTATGAGAGTTTGGAAGAGAAGAAATTAGATGTGTGGAATGAATTTCCCAATTTTTGTTATGAGGATGAGTGGGTAAAGTATGTCTTGATCAAAATTCATGTGGTTGAACTTGTTGCACATGATAAACAAGGACACAATTAGGGCAGTCATTGGTTTGTGCTCCACCAGACCAGTTCTTGCATTGAAGGACATGAAGAATGTTGTAATGAAGTTTATCGGTGCTGAGTTTGATAAGAGTTCCCTAACGGTGAATGATATTGATGATCCAAAAATGAAATATGCTTCCATGAAGATTTGATATAAAATATTCTTACGAACATAGAGAATTATGTATCTACCACTGTAATACATACATCATACTAGATGGTCAAGGTGAAGACATTGATTTGTGTGAGCTTCTGAGACTGCATTTAATGGACAACTTACATAAGACAAAAGATTCAAGGTACCCATTTTGGTATGGTACTCTTGTTATTTTACTTTCTTAAGGATGTGCCTGAAACAAAGAATATAGTATGTTTAGATAATTTTCCTATAGCTATACAAATAAGAGATCATTTGAGTAGAATTGGAGACTTAGAATACTGAAACTCTATGTTGTGGGAATTCTTCAAGACATAATATCTTGAGTGTAGGAGAGATTTAGGATTCTTTCAAGTGTTTTTGAGAAGTATAAGAATGACATAACATTCATAGTTAGCAGAGACCACTGTTATATGGAAGTAGTTGAACATAGAACTATTTGGGTTCTAGAACTTGGTTATGAGGTGATAGAAGTTGAAATTATAGGCCTTGCAAAGATTGTGTTGAGAAAGCATAGAGATCCAATAATGGATAGGTTTGGAACATATGTAGAAAAATCCAGTCAAGTGAACCTTGAGAAGAAGAAGAATGAAATTGAAGAGAATATTGACAAAATGAAAGTTGATTTGGAAAGGGATTTTGGTGTCCCTAAAGCCCTTGTGGAGAAATCCAAAATCACATCTTCTCCAAAGACTTCCACAAGAATAATAAGGTCAATTAGGACCTTAGTATCCACTCCTAATGTTTCAAAGTCCTTTGGAACAAAGCCTATAGGGAGTTCTAAAAAGAATGACACATCAAGCACCTCTGTGTATTAAAAGACTCTGAAAAGGAAAAAGAAGGAAAAGGCAACCAAAGAATGGTATATTAGTTGTGAAGATGAAGAAAAAGAAGAAGAAGAAGGACCCCAATTGGTTTGGAAAAATTAATCTCAAGTGTCTCAAGAAGAGACCAATACAAAAAGAAAGAAAATTAATGTAGTGGATACAAAAAGTGAAGATGAAGTAGAAAAGGAAAATAAAGCTTTCAATTTTCAAAGAAGAGGAAATAGTTCTAGGTTAGGAGAAGAAGAAGATAAGGGAAACAAGAAAGAAGAAAGTCCTCTAGTTCAGATTCATAGTCCTATGAAGTTAGATGCATTGTTCAGTGGTATTGTAGAGTTTGGTATTTTAGAGAATGTGATGAGCCTTAAATATGCTCATAGTTTGAAATCTTTGATGCTCTTACTTTTGTTTAATTGTTGTTTAAACTTGTTGATTAAGACTTTTTGGGTGGTATCCTGTAGCAACAAATTCCATATTCTTGTAGCTTGACAACTTCATTAATTACCTTTTTGACCTCCCGCATGGCTGATGTATGCTTATAATTTTGGATAATGGAATAGGATTAACGTGTGATTAATGAATGGATGTCGTGTCACTTGTGTGTATGCTTTCCTTCACTTTTGTCACTTATTGCAAGTTGTTGGAGGGAATTGGAGCTAATCAAGTGCAAAGAATTTCGGTTCTGTTGAAGAAGTTGTTTCAGTAATAACTCTTTGACCAAATCTTTGGGAAGGAGCTCAAACGGTCCTTTGATCTAGGAAGTGTGTAATGCTATATTCTCTCTGGGTCGCGTCGAGCAGATAGACTTTCATTTATGAATATCTGTTCCTCGGATTCAGAATGTATTTATGATCACGACTTCCTTTGTTAGTTAGTTAGTTGCCTTTTTCATTTAAATAACTGTTCCTCCTACGTGAGTGAACGAGGATGAAAAAAAAAATTATGTACTAAAATTAGGTTGAAGAAGCAATAGAGTTCGGTGTTAAGTTTTTACTTTCAAAACAGAGTAATCGATGTATCCTGGTTTTGAGTATGAATAAAATTCGAATGAAGCTTTGAGTCAACTTCTTGTGTAATCTAGTTGATGCTTGCTAAGGGGGCCCACTTAGTAAGTATTCTGTAGCAAGTTGTTGTAGTTAACTGTTCATCTCATGTTGATTACCAGTTAGAGTCTATTTCTGTAGATTTCAACGCAAACTCAGCTTTGTATTGCTCTTGCAGCATTGGGAATCCATCCCTGTGTCTATTCCTACAGCATAAGGCCAGTTCATAGTTTGTTCTTTAATAATAGCTGCTATGATTTCTGTTTTAGCTGAGTTGTGTTTGAGTTAAAAAGCTTTGTGTTGCATTTCTATTAAGCATTTGTTTTCTATAGATGATGACTGGAAACTAGTTCTTAGTGCACATATCGTGCTGCTCCATTTAAAGTAAACGTGCCCTGGTTTGACAAAGCAAATGAACGTCCATAAGAAGATGTTAGTTGCCTGTTGGAATGTCCAATTCCTAGGTTTAGTTATGCTGTGACTTTTATATCATTTTGTGGGCGTGACCATTTTTGGCGCCGTTGTCAAGGATGGTGTCAATCTAAGAACCTGCTATAGTCATTTTTAGCAGTAGTTTAGCCAGTTTTTCAAATTGTTTTTAAAATACCATTTATTTTCATTGCATGAATAGAAGGAGAGACGCTAAGGGAAGATTTCTCCCCAACATACCAGTCATTACCAAGAAAATTGAACCAGCTTATAGCCTATTTGAGGACGAAGGAGACTTAGATATTGACCCATTTGCTGAAGATTTGTGTCTTGACTTGTTATTTGGCCCATTTGACGAAGACCCTGAAGAAAATCCATTTGTTCCTATACTTGGTCAGGTGAACATGGCACGTAATCCACCAAATCAACCTCCTACTTTTGAATTCCCCATTACTCCTCAGTAAAACAATGACAACCTCAAGAATATTCCTTCTTCATTACTGCCCAAGTTCTATGGCTTGGTCATAGAAGACCCAAGACCTTCTTGTTCAAGTTTGATATCCTCTGTCATAGTTATGACTACACTTCAGATGCCCACAAACTGAAATTGTTCCCTGCTACCTTGAAGGAGGGAGCTCTCAGATGGTTCATGAGTCTGGGAAGGGGTGTTGTCGATAGTTGGCTGGTCATGCAAACAAAATTTCTTGATAAATACAAGGAATATTGTAAGAGTGGCAGTAAAGGTGATGACATATTTCGAATTCAACAGAAGGAAGATGAAATTCTGGAGGATTATATATCAAGATTCTTGTTTTCCCTGAAGAAGAATTCAGACTATACTGTTAATGAAGAATCTCAGAAATTACTTTTTCTAAGGGGAATCAATGATACTTGCATAGATGCCTTGGACCTGATGGGAGGCGGTGATATCACTCAAGCATCTTGGGATGATCTCATGAAGATATGTCGATGCGAAATGTGAAGAAAAATTAGGGCATCATGCTACGGTCGGAAGAAGTCTTCTTCAGTGAGTTTCGGATGGAAATTACAAATTTGTTCAATGCGACTTTAAGCAAGATATAATTAACAATATGAAAACATACAGAAGTGGACATGAAGCTCGGAGAAGAAACATGAGGAAGCTAAAGAAATCTTGGCTAAGTTCTGTCCACATTGTAGATAGAAGAAGCGTGTGCCGAGGATGCAAGATGGTGGCTAATCTGGAAGCCAAGCAGTTACCTACTGACTTTAAGCCCATAGAAGGTGATGATGATCAAGTATTCTCCGTGGCACAAAGGAGACCATGGGCTCAAAGACAAGGTATGCCTCAAGACCCTTTGACTTTTGGTAATCCTTATTCTAGCTATAGTAATCAATGACAACCTACATATGGACCTCCACCACCTTGGAATACATCTCAACCACCTTGGCCTAACTATCAGAACCCTTAATGGCAATCTCCTCAAGGAGGTTGGCAGCAGCCACAAGGACAATGGACCCCACCTCAAGGTAATTGGCAGCATAATCCTCAATGGAGAGGTTCTCAACAATGGCAGAACTAGTCCCCTAGGTTCCTGCAGCTTCCACAGCCACAACTTCAGGCCCTCATGCCACCTCCTGCAACAACTGCCACAAATACTGGCCTGCCTAAACAAACACCTATGCCTGCTCAGCCGTTGCCAAATCCCAATAATAAGCAATAGCAGTCGCAACAGCAGCAACCACAGCAGCCCATGTATTTTGCTGAAGCCAACCAATATCTAGCTTATGCCTTAAACATTACTGATATCCATTTGAGGTCTGGAACTACTCTTCTTGCTCCACAATCGCCTCTAATTACTAAGATACCAGATTCTTCCCCTGAAGAACCTACTACACCTGCTAATCCTATTGAGCATATGCCTATAACTGATACGGTTTCTAAGGAGCCTATTTTGAAAAGACAAGACAAACCACCTTTTCCTCTGATGTTACAAAGTACTGCACCTAAATCCATGGAAGAACCCACTTTTGACATTCTAGATCAGTTAAAGAATGTGCAAATTCAAATTCCTTTATTTCAGGCCATTAAAGATGTTCCCATTTATGGAAAAGCCATTAAAGAGGCCTGTTTGAAGAAACCTGGACGGAAGAAAAAGGATCCCTAAACAATTCATGTCTTGGGGAAATTGGCTGATATAATGTTGGAAAATGTAGTCATTCCAAAGTATACTGACCCTGGAAGTCCTATAGTGCAACTACATATAAATGGCCAAATTGTGAAAAATATTTTGATTGACCTTGGTGTTGCTATCAATGTCATGACCAAGCATACTATGGACTACCTAAACATACTAAACATTCGGTCTACACCTATAGTCCTACAGCTTGCTGATAGCTCCACAGTCACACCTGATGGAATGGTGGAAGATGTAATTGTCACTCTTGAATCTTGGGAGTATCCAGCTAATTTTACAATATTATCTACCAAGGCAACTTTAGGAGGATACCCTGTTATCCTAGGTTGACCATGGTTAGCAACTGCTGATGCTTTTATAGGATGTTGTTCTAGAGATATGACTATTTTTGATGGAAAATTCACAAAAAAATTGGCTTTGTATCCACCTGCTAGACCTCAACCAGATTTGTCCCAACCTGTTTGGCCAGATGTGGGGGAAGAAACTAAAGAAGCTAATTCATTGGTTCAATTAATGATGCTCCAAACTGATCCATTCTCGCAACTTCAGAATGAGGATGCCTTGCTTTTTCAAATTTTGCAGTCTAACTCTGATACGGGTAGTTCATTTGATTCAAATACTAGTCATTTACAATGTTTCCTGCAACAATTGAATTATGAGAGTTTGTTGCCTAAATGTCCTGCAATTTTTCATGACTTGCTTTCACAAGAGGTACAAACATTACCTATAGATTCTATGAGTGATCTCACTAAGCAAATAGAATTATCTCCATGTCACTGTTTAAATATCAATAGCAAGTTGTCACAATCTC
>VDFB02025901.1:0-25135 GCA_007258455.2 Sequoia sempervirens
GCAAGTTAGAGTAGTTTTGAAAAGATAAAGGGCTCTAGTCAGGGTTTTAATCTCTGTGGATAATGCATGCTTTTAAGTGACAATTCTTTTTCCCCAATGATCGATAGGGAAATTTTGTCTAATTTTGTTTTGTTTTGTTTTTGCTGCTGCCCGTAGAAACACGTCAGTTTTCACTGTATTTGTATTTTTGTTTACTTGGAGCTTCAATAGGTTTAATATATAATTTTTTATTCTTAATAAAAATAAATAGATATTAATAAATGAAATTTAAAATCTATATTAATGTTTACCGTAATTCAAATAAGTTAATTAAGTTGTAAGAAAATTAAAATTGTAAGAAGAAAAAAATAATGAATTGTTTTGATGAATCTTGGAATGTATTGTATATTATTTCATTTTTCTAATAAATAAAACTACACACCTTTGATATCATAATAAATAAAAGATCTCATAGACAATTATAAATTTCTCTAATAAATAATATAACTAATCCCAAATTTCTATGTGGATAGACATTTGAGAATAGCATCAATGAATCTCATATTACGTACATAAAAAATTACTATAACTACAAAATTAAATTTTGTAAAAATAGCATATAAGTATATAATATTTACTACATTTATCAAAAAAAAAACAATTAAGACCCCATATACACCTCTTTGCACCCTCAAACCACCACCTTTTTACTTTAGAATTTATATTTACTTATCATGTTGTGTGTGGAGCTCACGTTAAAAAAAATTACCTTCCTCTTGAGAAAGAGGAACATAATACATGTGTCTTTTTCTTTGATTTTTTTTTTTTTTGTTAAAAGAATAGGATGTTCCAATGAGCTATTGTGCCACATGCAAAATTGTTGATCAATTTCTTATTCTTCAACCTATCTACAGGCATATCTTCATTACAACATGAAATGAAGGAAGAAGAAGAAGACCATCATCAATGGAAACATGCAAAATAAAATTCCTTATATTTTGACAACTTGTTTTTATATTGTTTGTCAAGGCTTCATAAAATTTTATAAGAATTGTTTTCCTTCACAAATTGCTACTTATGTTGAATTAGAAGTTTAAAATTAGATTAAAATGTGTGTTTCCTTAACTTGTCTATGAGTTGGAACATTTTCAAAAAAAATATAACTTGAACTAAGATCATTTAAGATGATAGAGCTAAGCAATGCCATTCTCAAGCTTTCCATCTATTACATAATATTTTTGCTTCTTGATTTTATCTTTAATATACATTATTACATCCTCTTTATCACCCATCTTTATATTGAAAAGAAATTCTATTAGCAGATCAATTCTTTTGTAAAATGATTATTTGTCATAAAGATCAAGTAATATTCCCCATGTTTTCCAAGCTTTAAATTTCAATGTACCAAATGAATAATTATTTTCATGAATACACAGATTTTATCAAGACTAAATCCTATCTATTATCTTTATTAAATTCTACTAAATTTATGGCTTTAATAAATAATATAAATTGTCTTAAAATAATGTTCCATAAATCATTAAGTATTAAATTAATCTTCATGTTTTTACTTTATTCTTTATAATTTTTGAACACTTTATTTCTCCACTTATTTCTTAAAAAATCTAACACATGTCCCTTTCAAAACGAGATTTACAAAATCCATTCTATTAGCTTTTGATCACTCTTTTTCTATAGTTTTCAATTACAATAGCCTTGACCCCTTCACTTTAAAAATATATATTTACAATAATAAAATATTTAAAAATGAAAATCCTCGAGCCTTCAAGTATTGATCTTTCCTACTCAAAACAAAAGTACAACTACCACAAAATTTGATGTGAAAAGGTGAGGAAACCCTTTTTTTTTCTTGGGTTCCACTCTGTAACAAACAATGAATCATGAACAAAGCTTTGGATATATATATATATATATATATGAATATTGATTTGTTATATCTTCTAAATTTGATTATAAGTGGCACAAAGAAAGGGAAATGAAATAATTATTATAATTGAATTATTATAATTGAGGATTGAAACATTTTAAAAGTAAATGTATACATCTATGCCATGGTGCATTCCACTGTGTAACAAACAATGAATTATGAACAAAGCTTTGGATATATATATATATAAGAATATTGATTTGTTATATCTTGTAAATTTGATTATATAAGAATATTGATTTGTTGTGTCTTTTAAATTTGATTATAAGTGGCACAAAGAAAGGGAAATGAAATAATTATTATAATTGAGGATTGAAACTTTTTAAAAGTAAATGTATACATCTATGCCATGGTGCATTCAGTAGAATGGGTGATGAAAATAGTGAAGTACATCAAAATGTCAATGATAACAAAAAAATTATAACAATTCATAGATGGAAAATTCACAGCTAACAATTCAAATAGATGGAAGAAAATTCTTAGAAGGAAAATTTCTTGAAGAGGAAAATTCTGCAAATAAAATTTAAAATATTTGGTGGTGAATTCATCAGAACTAGCCGATTATTGGCATGGTGTGATGGTTCTCAGGTGGAATTGTTGTTCTTGCCACCAAGGTTCGACTTCCCGTTGAAGTGGTATTGTTATATCTAGGTTCTAAAGCTCAGGTCCAGTTACCCATGAATAAATAAAAAAATTCATCCCGGCCATGAATTTTGCATCGGTGAATTGCTGGCAATGAATTTTCCTAGAGCCTAAATGTTTATTTTTATTAATTAGAATATAAAAAATTATTAAAAGTTAAGGGAGAGGAGCTATCTTTGTCCATAAGATTTGTAAGATCTAATATGAAGTACTCCAATGTATATATTGTCATCTTAATAATTATATGTACATAACATTTTTCCACATAACAACAATGTCTATTTAGATGAATACCTTATCTTATAAATAACATATTTATATTAGATAGTTATAATATTTTATATGAATGAAAAAATATTTTTCACTTATTACTGAATGTATTTATGAATTTTTACATGACATTCATAAATTGTCATTTTGTAAGGGTCCATCTTGACAAAAAATTGACCATTTATTGATATATATACAAACTAGTATTGACTATACATAATATAAATATGTTGCAACTCTAAATCTTACAATCACAATTACTATACAAACAATAGCACCTTTCCTAACTATCGACCCCTCCACTAACTTATTGAAATTGATATTGGTATAAGAAAATGATGCATGAGTATCCTCCAAAAAAGTATCGGCATCAATTTTTGGTTTCTTTTTATTTTGGCGTTGAAAACTTTGATTCTTTGATATGTATTTGTCAATTGTCGGTCTGTCTTTTAAATTTCCAATTTTCTAATTAATTATCCTTGAAATTGAAATTCTATATGAACTGTCTCAATATGAAATTTATTTTATTGAAATTTTATGGATGATTAAAATATTAAGAAACATGAGAGAAAACAGGTTGGCATGGAAGTTTGAGGGATGCCAGGCAAAGGTGAAATCAACATAGAACTGAAATGACTATTAATAAAAAGGGGGCCAAAAGGCCACGCCATATGCTGAGAAGTTGAAAGGATGCGAACCAAGGCTGTTGACTGGGGTGAGCGTGAGAAAAGAGCAGGAAAAAGATATGTGAAAGAATGCAGCCACAAGAGACTGCATAGGGAGGCGCGTGGGAAATAGAGTAGACGATAGAATTTGGATGAATTTTGGCAGAAATCATAAATGAAGAAGAGACACGCAGGAGTATGGAGCATGAGAATAATCTGAAAACAGTGGAAAGTAAATAAATTGTAGCCACAGGAAAATAGATAGGGGTGCGTGGAGAATTAGAGGACAGCAGAAAGGATAATGTAATTTGGCAGAAATCATATTTGAAGAGAACATCAAATGCAACCACAAGGAAATACACAGGGGCACCTGGGAATTGGTGTGTGAACAGCAAAAAGTTGTAAGTAGTTCGAGCATTGATTAGTGTGTAAAGAAAAACATCCAGTGCAGGAATTTGGAAGAGAGAAATATGAAATTCAAAGACAATTACCAACACAGCCAGAGGAGTTAAGAGGAGTGCGCAGAGTAAAGAATCAATCAGAGGAAATCAAGAATCAATGCACAGGAAAGGCCAATATAAAGAAAATATGTTAAACTTTGATGAACATAATTTGATGGAATGATTTGTAGATGAAAATGAAAAATAAATTGATTTATTTGATTGTTAGAATAGCAGGTTTGTAAAGAAATTTTTTTTACAAATTTTTTTATTCTTTTTAAATTTTTGAATTGGAAATTGAATTTGTGGTGTTTATGAATTCAAAGATTTGTTCTTTATTTTATTAAGTGCTTATTTCATTTGTTTGATAAGACAATTGAAATTTGAACTGCATTAGAAAAAGGATGCTACAACTTTCTTTAGCACTCACTAGCTAATATGATATTCATTCCAATAAATAGAAGGTATTTTCCACAATGTGTCAAATTATGATATTTCTAATAGATGTTGGAATATTAACCCTAGCTGTACGTCCCATGTAGCCCTTTATATCATAATCAATAAGTGGTCATTAACGATACCCATGAGGAATCTTCCCCGATAATGTTTTTGTTTTATAATATTTTGCCGTACCTCAGTAATGCAGCTATATAGCAATCAATAAGTATTCATCGCGATATCACGGGGAGACTTCGATAAGAAGTTTTGTTTTTATTCTAACACGCCAGTGTTTACATGATTCTGGGGCCGTCGACTAACGGCTGCCCGCGTATATAATCAAGATTTTAACAATACAGCGATCTGGGGAACTATGGAGAAAGCCGCCACCGCCAAAGGGGAAATGTCGGGATCTGAAATATTTAATATTTAAGTTTGAATTTTATGAAAAGGAACATTGTATTAAATGTATTTTGGCGGAAAAGTTAGTTAAATTGAATTTGAAAATTGTATTCGTTCCTCTCATCAGTGAAATTTTTCGCGTGACTTTTTCTGCGACACATATATTTTTGTAATTGTAATTTTTTTTTAACAAGTGAAGGAGAATGTGAAGAAGGTGAATGTGAGCAAATAAGAAAATGAGCAGCGGCTGTTGTGTTGTGAAAATAGTTATTTTATGTTTTAATTTCTCTTTGGTATTGATGGCAAATCTTCCTCCTCTCGGGCCTTCACGTGGTATCAGAGCAAGTTCGACTATCAGAGCAAGTTGATTATCTGGGTAAATTTCAAAAATGGCAGCAAGCACAAGCTTGACAAACCCACAAATTCCACGGTTTAATGGGAAGAATTATGAGTACTGGTCAATTACAATGAAAGCACTATTTAGCTCACAGGATATATGGGATTTAGTAGAGAATGGATTTGCAGAGCCAGCAGATGCAGTAGCATACAATGCTTTAACACAAGCAGAGAAAGACTTATTGAAGGACACAAGGAAGAAAGATTCAAAGGCTTTATTTTATCTATTTCAAGCTGTACATGAGAGCATTTTTCCAAGGATATCAGCTGCAACAAAGTCCAAACAAACATGGGACATACTTCAAACAGCCTATCAAGGCATGGCAAAAGTTAAAACAGCAAAGCTACAAATGCTGAGAAGAGATTTTGAAACAATATGTATGAAGGACAATGAATCTGTAGATTCATTCTACACCCAAGTCATTGGGGTGGTTAATCAGATTAGGTCTCATGGAGAAAATCTGGAAGATACCAGAGTTGTTGAAAAGATTTTAAGGAGTTTGCCTACAAAATTTCTACCGGTTGTAGTTGCTATAGAGGAGACAAAGGATCTCTCACAGTTCTCAGTTGATGAGCTGTATGCATCTCTAATTTCTCATGAACAAAGGCTGAAAAGGTCAGCAGATACATCACTGGAGCATGCTTTCAAAACTCAGGCTTCAGTCAGTCAAGGAAGAGGCAAAGGTAGATCAAGAGGAAGAGGAAGAAACTCTTACAGAGGTGAAAGATACAGTCTATCAAGTTCAAGTGGAAGAGGCAACAATCAAGGCTCAAGCCAAAACCCATCACAGAATCAGTCACAAAATCAAAGCTATGATAAATCTCAAGTCCAATGTCACTATTGTAAAAAATATGGGCATTATATGAATGAGTGTAGAAAGAAGCAGTATGATAATAATAGACAAAATGCAAATTTTTCAAGAGAAGGTCAAAATCAGAATTCAGATAAGAGCACAAACTTTTTAGCTTGTAATGTTGCTCAAGCAAATGAAAAAGATGTATGGTTTTTAGATTCAGGCTGTAGCAATCATATGACAGGGAATCTAGAAATGTTTTCAAGTTTAAATGAAAATGTAAAGTCTGATGTTACATTGAATAATGACAACAAAGTCAGTCAAGGAAAAGGAGATGTCAATATTCTAACTAATACGGGGAGAAAAGATATATTTCGGATGTTATTTTGTGCACAGTGGCAAAATATAACCAATAAGGTGTAGACAGCTTGGTTCAAAAAGGGTATAGAGTAACCTTCGAATGGTCCTATGCAATTTTGAACAAATACCAAAGCAACCAGCTTATTGCCAAAGTCAATTGACAGGCTCATGAATCTTTCCCTTAAAGATAAGGCCCAGTTTGAATATAAATTATGCTCAAGCACAACATAATAAATTCCACAAAGTGGGTAGAAAAACTATGATAGTCTTTGGGAACAATCTGTTTGAGATAAAAGATGAAAACTGGTTATGGCACCTGAGATTTGGTCATCTCAACTTTGGAAGTTTAAATTTACTTCATAGGAAAGGTATGGTCAAAGGACTACCTTTAATAGAAAAACCAGAAAGGGTATGTGAAGGGTGCATTTTAGGAAAACAACATAGAGAATCATTTCCTGCAGGAAAGTCAACTAGAGCAAAAGCCCCTTTGGAAATTATACATTCAGATTTGTGTGGACCAATGCAAACACCTTCAATAGGTGGTAGTTTTTATTTTTTGACATTCATTGATGATTATTCAAGAAAAACATGGGTTTACTTTCTAAAGCAGAAAAATGAAGTGTTTGATCTGTTTCGTCAGTTCAAGAATTTGGTTGAAACGAGAGTGGTTATAAAACCAAGTGTTGAGAAGCAGAGGATAGAGGTGGTGAATATATTTTCAAGAATTTTTAATTTATGCAAGATCATGGAATACAAACATTCGCTAGATACACCTCTCGACAAAATGGAGTAACTGAAAGGAAAAGCAGGGACAATTATGGAAATGGCTGAAGCATGTTGAAACCAAACACTTGTCAAATGAATATTGAAGCGGAAACAATTGCGACCTATATAATGAATAGGTGTCCAACAAAGTGTCATGAACAAAATTTTGAAGAAGGACGGGAAAACATAGTGTTACTCACATGAGTATTTGGATGTGTAACGCCTTCACATGCACGATGGTGAAGGAAGCTAGATAACAAAGGAGAAAATATATTTGTTGAATCTGATGAAGAATCTAAGCTTATAAACTATATAATCAACAACAAGAAAGTTATAATCAGTAGAGATGTACAATTTGTAGAAGATGAAGCATGGGATGGAAGTATAGAGAAGACAGTCAATATTTCAGCTAGTATACCTCAAGAGGAGAATGAAGTTCCAGCATCAACAAATATTCCAACTATTGTGACTCCTCCCACTCCCATTCAAGCTCAGCAAAGTAGTCCACAAGTGACACCAACATCGACTATAAGAATAGCCTCAATCATTCAAGGAAGCAGTCCAACAAGAGGACAACAAACACCATCTACAGCAGGACCATCAGGTCCACATTCCACAAGTTCAAGTGATATGTCAAATCCTACATTGGCAAGTCTGAGAAGACAGAAAATCAGAAGCATAAGAGATATATATGAGCAAAATGAAGGTGAGAATAATTCAGATCAGATTTCTCTTTGTGCATTTTATTCTCAAATAGAAGATCCAGTTCATTTTGAAGATGCAGTCAAAGATGATAAATGGGTAAGTGCTATGGATGAAGAAATTGAAGCAATTGAAAAGAATCAGACATGGGAACTAGTCAGTCTTCCAAAAGACAAAGATGTAATTGGAGTGAAATGGATTTATAAAACCAAATTGAATGAAAAAGATGAAGTTCAAAAGCTTAAAGCAAGATTGGTTGTAAAGGGCTATTCACAACAGCCTGGAATTGACTACAATGAAACATTTGCACCTGTAGCAAGATTGGATACTATCAGAATGATTTTAGCATTAGCAGCTCAGAACAAGTGGTCTGTATCTCAAATGGATGTAAAGTCAGCTTTTTTAAATGGTTATTTAGAAGAAGAAGTTTATGTGGATCAGCCACCTGGGTATGAAATTTTGGGTCAAGAAGACAAAGTTTACAAATTGAAAAAGGCAACGTATGGATTGAAGCAAGCCCCAAGAGCTGATGCAGCCGAGAATAGGCAGTTATCTTTGAGAATGGATTTAACTAGATGTAGCGGTGAGCCCTTGTATAAAAAATGAATGAAAAGGTGAAATACTAGTATGCTTATATGTGGATGATTTAATTTTCTTGTGGTGTCTATTTTACATTGATACATTCAGAAGGCGGAACATGAAGAAAGAATTTGAAAATGACGGACTTGAGTTTGATGAAATATTTTTAGGCATTGGTGAATCAAATAGAAAAATGGTATGTACCATTCCGCAGTCAAAATAATAGATGACATTTTGAAAAGGTTTAATATGATGAAGTGCAACCCTTTACCAAGCACCCTCTGAGTGTGGTGAAACTAAGCAAGGATGATAGAGGTCTAATGTTGATCCAACTTTGTTTAAGAGGAGGCTTGTTGGAAGTCTCATGTATCTCACAGCCACAAGGCCAGACATTATGTATGGAGTAAGTTTGATTTCAAGGTTTATGGAAACACCAAAAGACACCCATTGGAAAGCAGGGAAGAGAATTTTAAGGTATGTAAGTGGAACAAGGAATTTTGGCATCAAGTATTCAAGTTCAGATGAGTTCAAACTCATAGGATACACAGACAGTGACTGTGCTGGCAGCATTGATGACAGAAAAAACACATCTGGTTATGTATTTAATTTTGGGACAGGGGTTGTCTCATGGTCTTCAAAGAAGCAGCTAATAGTTTGTCTTTCATCAGCTGAAGCAGAATATGTGGCAGCCATAAGTGCAGCATGTCAGGCAATCTGGATGAGAAGAATTTTGAAAGAATTGCAAAATGAACAAATGGAGGCAACAAAAATTTACTGTGACAACAATTCAGCCATAGCTCTTTCGAAGAATCCAGTCTTTCATAAGAGAAGCAAGCACATTGATACCAGGTATCATTTCATCAGAGAATTAATTAACAATGGTGATATATTTTTAGAATTTTGCAGATCAGAAGAGCAAAGTGCAGATATTTTTACAATTTGAGGAAGGAGGAATAATTTTATTTTTCAAAGGCAATTGGGCTGGTGGGCCATGATTATGCTTAGAAGTGTTGGAATATTAACCTAGCTTCTTTGCGTCCCATGCTTATAGCCCTTCTCATAATCAATAAATTAGTCGTGCGATCTCGCCGGTAATGTTTTTGTTTTATATCAACCGCCTGCCGTACCTCCATCCAATGCCCGCTATATCGCAATCAATAAAATATTCATCGCGATATCACGAGAGACTTCGTAGAAGTTTTGTTTTATTCTAACCGCCCGAGGGTACCGCGGTTCTGGACGTCAAGCTAACGCTGCCGCGTGCCATGATCAAAGATTTTAATGCATGGCGATCTTGGCGGGGAACTATGGAGAAAGCAGCCACCGCCAAAGGAAATATCGGGATGCGAAAGATTTAATATTTAAGTTTGAATATTATGAAAAGGACATTGTATTAAATGTATTTTGACGGGGGAAAAGTTAGTTAGGTGAATTTGAAAAATTGTATTCGTTTCCTCTCATCCGTGAAAATTCTTCACGTGACTTTTTACCTGGAGCATATATTTTGTAATTGTAATTTATTTTTGACAAGTGAATGAGAATGTGAGCAAATAGAAAAATTGCGACGGCATTCTGCGTGTGTTGGCGAAAAATATTGTTTATGTTTTAATTTCTACCAGGTGCGGGAATCTTCCTCCTCACTGGCCTTCCTTTTAATAGATTCCACAGTGTGGTTATTTTAGTCAAACTCATTGAGCACTATTGAATGAGAGGTGGGTTATTGTGAACCATTATTCATGAAACATGGGTCAATGAGTTTGACTTGTAAAACTAAATCCTGCTAGCAATATTATGACATTCATTATTTCAAATGTTTTCAGTTATTGTTTTAATTTTCTTTATGATTATTACACTCAAGGCGTTCCCTATGTGAACTTCATTGAGCTCATTTTGTCCATGAATGACGTATGGTCTTAAACAAGACATAAAAGACAATCTATATAATCATGGCTATTCCTCATATCATTGGTTTTTATTCAAACTGTTTTTCATATTCACCATTTGTTATTTGCCTTATTTTTACCCATTGTTTTATTTTTGCCATCCTTTTATTTTATGAATTCATCATCTGTCCCAGCCTTCATTAGAGCTCTGAGAATTTGTGCCTTCCATAAACAAAATAGTCATTTGTGACCAAGTGAGAAAACATTTGCATCCAATTTGATTGCATTTAATTTTGTACGCTATTATGTGAAGAGGGACTTAATTAATGGACTTGTGTTTCTCCTTTTATTTTTTAATTTTTTTAATAAATTAATTTAAAATATTATATATTATGTTTATATTTAATAATATATATTATATAGAATACAATAATCAATGATAAATAGAAATAAAATTTAAATTTATATATAATTAAATAACAAATATGTATTAAATATTTAAATAAATATATTTAAAACAAATGTATAGTTTTAGAATGTAATAATATTTTTAAAATATATTGAATAATTCACATTATATAAATATTTCTAAAATGTTTAGGACTACTGGAGTGTCACGACTGCATATATCTTCGGATGCCAGGGTATCAAATTTTGTGGATGGATACGAGTATCCTGGGTACAATCTATGGAAAAAAATTGATGCGAAACAGTGACAGATCCCTGCTAAGTATTCAGCCTCTTTTTGGGTCGAGCTTTGGGGAGGCGGCGTTGCATGAGGTGTCAAGAAATGGGCATGTAGTTACAGAAGCTGAGCCCCATTTGAAGGCTCACCACCTCAAATGTGCCATCTCCTCTCCCACGGTGATCCTGGGTGATGATTTCAGATGTGAAGTAGCAGAAAATAAAGCCTTCATTATAGAAAAAGGTTTAATCGAGTGGTTCAAAGGGTTTTGGCCAAGCCTCTCTGAGTTGCATAAATGGATAAAAAAGTATGGAGTCTAATTTTAGAAGGTGATCTCCAAATTTATCCTTGGTACTCAAGGATTCTTTGTGGTGGTTTTTGACACTGTTCGGAATCACGAGATAGTGATTACCAATGGAGATGTGAGGAGCACTTGCTGAAACCCTGGTATCCTTCATTCAACTCTACATCTGAAACATTCATGATAGTTCCAATCTGGGTAAGACTTCTGAATCTTCCATTTCAATTTTGATTCAATTCCTATTTTGAGATTGTGGGTAATTCGTTGGGAAAATTTCCATTGAAGAGGGATCATCAAACTACGTGCATACAACTTATGCCTGCATCTTGCTGGATATTGATATTACTAAGGATCTCTTGGAGATATCTCCCTCAATAGTGTCGGTGGGTGTTGGAACCAATTATTGGATTATGAAGGACTTCCTTTCCACTATTGTATGTGCTTTAGCACGGGTCACATGGCTGCCCAATATGTCAAATAGAATATTTTGGGCAAGCCACTTGATGGAGAGAGGCCTCCCTCTACCATTAGTCGATAGAAAAGAAGATACCATTTCTTGCTAGGAAATTGATGTACAGGTTGGCAAAGAGAAAACACATGGGGACAAATGCCCAAAGGATACACCTATTTCTGACAAATCCAATATTGGGAATGATTCGCCTCTGTCGTGGAGGGATTGTGTGAAGGCCACAAAGGATCGTAACCAGACTTGAGTCTTGGAAAATCAAATAGAGTTTTCTGAGATAATGTCTCTTGAAGGGGGAAATTTATCCACGAAGTCTACAGATGCGAGAACACATGGAGGGATGGAAGAGGGTCAATGTACAGTGGTGCAAAGGAAAAGAAAGAAAAATGAATTAACAACATTCAAGATGCACCTTCGTTTCCATAAAAAAAAAAAATGGAGCCAATCGTAAAACATCATTATGTAATTGGATCTCTCTTGCTTTCTTGTTCCTTATGGCATTTCATTGGTTAGTCATTGGGATCTAGATGCTACTTTAGTATTGGTAAGCTTAGTTAAATCCCAAAAATTTTGTATAGTTGAATTTTTTTTGAGTTCAAGTGCAATGTCCTTAGTTCTAGGGCCATACATTATTATTTCTTGATATTAATATATGTAGCTTAGTTATCTGTATCTAGAAAAAAAAATATAATAATTTATATTATAAAAAATTTAAATATTATATATAATAATAAATATATTTCATTTAAATATACAATTTAGAATATAATATAATATAATATTTAAATATATACATATATAATTTAAATTTTAGTTTAAGTGTCTTTTCTTTCATGTTAAATCAATAATAATTCATCACTAAGAATATGATTGTAGATTAAGCTAGTAGTAATTATATGTGTATTATATTAATCATAATTTTAAAAAATTAAATTATTATTAAATTATGCAAATTAATTACAAGTTAACTCTATCTTTATTTTTAGAGGATTCATTTTTTTGGTAACTTTTTATGTTTGGTTTTACTTGCAACTTTTAATATAAAAATTAAAATATTAACTTTCACAATTTTAATATAGTTTAGTAGTATTTTAATTTTTGAAGTTCAATTTATTTAAGAATAAATTTATTCATACTTAAATTTATAAAAAAAAAATTATTTCTTAATTTTAAACTTATCTTTCAATTAATTTTTATATTGTCTGTAATATATTTATTATATTTTTTAGGTATATATTTTATTAATATTTCAGTTTCTTTGATTTTTTTTTTTTGTTTAGTATATATTATAACTTTGCATTTAGATTATTTTGTTTTGGTTTTTAATTGAGATTTAAGTTTGAAATTTATTTTGATTATTTTCCTTTCTATGAAATTACAAATAATAATTAAAATTTATTACAATTAATTTAAATCTTATCAAAATTTCAATTATTATACAACAATTATATTTTAAACTTATATAAAATAAAATAAGTTTTAAGCTTAAAATCTAAATTAAAAGTTAAAGAGAGAAACTAAAAATTAATAAGGCCTCCACTTGCATTTGACCAATTTATTTAACACAACAGTGGATGAATTGGAAGCCATGTTCCTAAAGCTTTTGACCAAGATTTGTCTAGACTACTTGATCTTCAACTTCATGCTTTGGTGGGTGAGGAGAGCCACATCCAAATTTGGTGAAACTTCTATCACTTTCTATACATTTGGTGCCTTGATTTTATAACTTGTCATTTTCCAAAATGTATTGAAATATGTTTTGTCGAAGTTTATAGATGTAGGGTAATAAAACAATCGCTTTGTTTTTAAATGGATGGACTTATGCATCCCTACGGTTAACAAATACTAGAGCATCCCCTGTAAAATTTTAATCTCACGCTGGGAAAGCATTTCATTTGGCAATTCTAGAGAATTCCGTGTAAAATTTTAAACTCATGCTAGGGAAAAAGGAAGTCCCCATGATTTAAGGAAATATTTCTTTAGCCTATTTCAAAAGCATATATGTGCTGGAAAATTTTAAGTGTTTTATTAAAATATACATTATTAAATAAAATAAATAATCGCTTTATTTTTATTTTATTTTTTTAAAATAATTTTTAACATTTTAAAAAATGAGGAAGCATTTTTAATCAATTTTGTGAGAGAAGTGTTGAGGGTCTGTTTTATTGACTTATTATTAAATAAAAATTGAATATTCGAAACTTGTTTTATTTATTTTTTTTATTTTAGGAATAATCCCTAGTATCTTTAAAAAATAAATAAGTTAAAATGTTAAAAGTTATTTTTTAAAAATCAAAAAATAAATAAAACAAGAGAATTATTTATTTTATTTAATAATGTATAAATTAATAAAACACTTAAGAGTTTTCCAACACATATATGCTTTTGAAATAGGCTAAAGAAATACTTGCTCGAATCATGTGAACTTGAATCCATGCCCCAATGCAAATATGGGGCTGGATAGTACTATCATCCTAATGGAGGGTACCCTTTTTCTTCGCCTCACAATTGTAGTGCCACTTGCCTTGTTAACATGGGACGACACCCCAACAAATCTACAACATGCCCTATGAATCAAAAAGGTTTGAATACAAGCAAATAGTATGATTTCTTATTTTTCAATTTGATGGCATCATAATTTTGACATAATAATAATGTCACCATAGTGCGTGCTTAGATTTTCTTTCTAAATAAAGCTTTTATTCAATTAAAAGAATACATTCTTATGTTTTTTAATAAAATTATTTAAAAATACTACAGTTGTAAAGGTCTTAAACTAGAATTATATATTATTAATATTTTTATTCTAAAAAACTATAATATAATATGTTAAAATTTATTATATTATTTAAAATTTATCATTAATAATTATAATATTTAAGAGTAGGGGGCTTGGTTCGATTGGCTAAAGCATCATGTTGTAGGAAAGAGGTCATGAGGTCCAATCTGCCCCATCCTCGTAGTACCGGCATGTCACACCAACATAGCCATGAAAAAAAAATAAAAATAGGAGACTACCCAATTCCTTCAATCTAAAAAAATATAATATTTAATCTATATAATTGTATCATTAATGATCACAAATATTATATATATTAGTAAAAACATAATTATAATTATATATAACTATAATTATGTTAATGCTTTTATATACAATATTAATACAATAGTATTATTAACTACTTTATTATAATTATTAATATATTAACTTTATAATATGTATATTATCTACATAATATTAATTTATAATATAGTTACCAATAATACAAAACTATAATATATATATATATATATATAAACAATCTAATAACTTTATTGACTAAGAGAGGGAATAAATGACCTAAAGAGATGAACAAAGAAATGCAAAGAGGTAAGAAAGAGAAAAGTGATAGAGAGAGATAGAGGAAGAGAGAAGACAAATATAGAGTGAAATAGGTCAGAGAGAGGAAGAGAGATTGAGTCTCTACTTCTCCTCTCTCCTCTCTCTATTTCTCTACCTTCCTCTACCACTCTATCTATTTATATATATTTATCTCCCTCTCTATCTCTCTATGTATATCTCTCACTCATATACAAGTACACTCCTTGTTTTACACTCCTTATCTCCATCTCTCTTATCTTTCCCCTCCATCTCTCTCTCTTTCCCTCTCTCTATATCTCTGTATTACTTGTCTATGTCTTTATCTATCTCTATTACTTATTATCTCTATCTCTATCTTTCTATCACTACCTCTATATACATATCTATCTTTTATCTCTATCTATTGCTCTCTCATCTCTATCATTATCTCTCCCTATCCTTCTCTCCATCTTCATCTCTATTTCTATCTTCCTCTCTATCTCTATCTCCTTGCCCATCTCTCTCTTACACTTCCCCCCAAATCTCTCCTTATTTCTATCCCTATTTCTCCCTCTCCGTATTGCAAACATAACATGAGCCTATGGGTCATGGGGCCTAATTATCTCCCCAATTCAAAGGTTTTGTTTTAATTTGTTTGGATCCTTCTAAGTGGATTCATAGTTGATTTGAAATCATCGCTTCTTTGTTGAAACCTGCACAAACAACATCATTTGCTAAATGGCCTACCAATTGACCTCATGTTCTACACAAATGTATACAACTAATACACCATAAATTTTCCTAATTGACCTTCCACACCTCTTCCACATACCCATTGCACACCAAGATACAATTGCTAGTATATTTTTTACAAAAAAATAATGACCTACTTAATACTATGTTATTCATCCTTTCAAACTTTTTAAATTATTTTTTTAATTTTCTTGAGGATTATAATTTTTTAATCTTATTAAAATAATTGTACTTCTATATTAAAAATATATATTATTCATAAATATGTTAAATTTGATGTCCAATTTATTTGTTAAATAAATTTATAATTAGTATTTTTTTTTTAAATATTAAACATATTTTTATAAAAAATATATAAATTAAATCTATAAAAAAAATTATAACATTTTTTTATAAATCTATCTTAAAAATTTTCTTTTCATTTCATATAATATTCAAAAAAAAAAATTTAAAAAAAAAATCATATTTTAGGATAATTTCTAAATGCAATTATACCCCATAAAATTTAAACCTAAACGAAATTAATATTATTAAACATATGAAAACTCAACATATTTATTCTAAACTTTTAAAATGTTATTTTAATTTTAATTTAAGAGCACCCAATTTGGAGACTAAGACTTTGGCCAGCTTTAATGCTACCATATATTTCGTATCTTGTGATCCTATAATTTGGAATCAATTTGACCACTCAGTTATTTTTGTTTACACTTTGCGTACGTAAATATGTATGTATAGAATCATCGCTATAACTCACTTTGAACATGGTAAATAAAGTAATTAAATTGGAGTGAAGAATTTTTTCATTAATTATTTATATTTTATTTATCTATCTTCTTTTTATAATTTCATAGAATGATTTATATCAAAATCATAGAAAAGAATTCTACACGTAGTATGTAGAATTAATCAAGAACGTTTCGTGACAAATCAAAATCTTTCTTATCTAGCCACCTAAAGAAACAAACTCAACTAATCTGCTGGTACATATAACAAAGGAAAATATATCTAAATTAAAAAGGAAGATTCGATAAGCTAAATAAAGAATGAGGATTGTTTGGTACTTACCCCTGAATCTGATTATTAATTTTGACGCCATTATACAAAGAAGCGTGATTGAGTGCCTGCTTCCAAAGCTGAACTTCTGAGGTGTACCTGCTCAGGTGGAACAGCATACAACCACAATACAACAAACTTAACTCTGGTATATTTGGCAAACAAAAAAGTTATAAAAAAATAATAATAATTGAGAATATATGATAAGGTAAGTGCTGGATGAAGAGCATTTGAGCTGTACCTCTTCTTTATTTCATACTCATAAAAGGCATCTGCATACTTTCCTTTTCCTTCAATCGCCCATCTTAAATCAGAAGGCTCAACATGATAGAACATGGGGATAATGTCGGCGCCGGTTCGTAGCATAAAGCTCAGCTCCGTCAAGCACCAGGGGGATTGTTCATAGTGTTGAGAAAAAATGGCTATATGAATTGAAGCGCTGCTAATCGCTTCTTCTAAAGCTCTAGGAAAATAATCTCCAAGCTTTAGCTCATCTTTGTCCAAGAACACTCGCAGTCCTGTGGCATCCAGGGAATCATAGATCCTGCTGGCCAGCGTGTATTTTGTATCTTTTCCGCAATGATTTATGAATACATCGTAGGGGATGCGTTTCGTTCCAGATGAGGATGCAACAAAAGTAGAAGCATAAGGTGTTATTGCATTAAAAGGAGAAGTAGGTTGGACAGTTGTTAGGCCATCAGAATCATTTGGTTGTCCAGTAGTGGAAGAAGAGGCAGCCATAGATACAGATTGAAATAGAGGAGGCGGCTGATAAAAGGGGCTTGGTGTATGAAATGCTTCACAGGCTAAGGCTGAGGGTTTGCTAAAAATTGAGGAGGAGAGGAACACGGAAATCAAATAAAAGCTGGCCTAATGCAGAAACCCTTGAAAGAGAGGAGGCTAATGGGAAAATATGGTATTATGCAGAGAAGAGGGAGTTCAATTCTATATTTATAAAGAAGAAAGAAGCAAACTTGATGCGTAAAAGAGAGAGCTAGAGGATATTATTTGCGCGGGAAAAGCGCACAGGTAGGGAAGTGGGAAGAATTATATTTTCAACCTTTAATCGACTGCGCGTACTGAAGCATGTGAACGCGTTTGTACGATCCTCTTTCACTTGTCTTAAAAGAAGAGAAGGATAGTAAATGGGGTTACGGACGTGTGCGCGTGGAAAGATAAGATTCGGCCCCCTTAAAGCCGCGGAATTTCTTTTGAAAAGGGACGAAATAGCGTGGAAAAGGTAAGGAAGATTGAAGGTGAATCTACGGTGCAGAATTCTCTTGGGAGGGGTAGACGGTCAGATAGAAAGAGTCCTTATTGATAAGTCTTTGATCCATGTGATGAAAATAAAGGTATCAAGGTCTCATTTCCTTTGGAAGTATGGGGACAAAATAGCATGGAAAAAGCGCGGTGTTACCCAGGCGTGAAACGCATGGTGCAAAATCTTTGGGAGGTGTGGACGGTTGATAGAGTAAAGGGTATTGAGAAATGGGTCCCATTGATGCCCTGATCCGCGATAATGGGCGCCGAAGGCGGTCACACCCGCTTTGAAAAGGGACAAAATAGTACGGAAAAGGTAGAAAAGATCAGCGTGAATCCACGGTGCGGTGAATCCTCTTGGGAGGAGCAGACGGTGAGGATATGGCAAAGAGTCCCATTACGTTCTCTCGAATCCATGTGACACGGTAATAAAGGCCATGTCCTTATTTCTTGAAAAGGGGCAAACAAAGTAAGAAAGATTGAAGGTGAATCTACGGTGCAGAATTCTCTTGGGAGGAGTAGATGGTGAGATAGAAAAGGGTATTCAGAATGTCCTTATTGACAGGTCTTTTGATCCATGTGACATCGTACAAAGGTGTCATGCCTTGCTTTTTGAAAAGGGATGAAATAGCATGGAAAAGGTAAGAAAAATTGAAGGTGAATCTACGGTGCAGAATTCTCTTGGGAGGAGTAGACGGTGAGATAGAAAAGGGTATTCAGAATGTCCTTATTGACAAGTCCTTTGATCCATGTGACATGGTACAAAGGTGTCATGTCTTGTATATAAAGGTCATTCTTATGTACTCATTGGGGATTGTGTATGATGTGAAGTTTTGAATTAGGAATGTGCAAGAGGGGGATTAGTGAGTTAATTATTTTTAATCCATTAATAAAAAGTGGATAGAAATGGAGAGTATATTTATTTAATTTTTGAAAAGGGGATAGAAAACTTAGATAAATAAATAATTAAATTTACTACGTTGAAAATGTTTCCTATTTGAGATTCCCGGGGCTCATTTCTTATTTAATTTTTAAAAAATAGATGAAAAAAATTAGGTAAATAAATATTTAAATTTATTACATTGAAAACATTTCCTATTTGAGATTCACAGAGCTCATTTTGTCCATGGATGGCGTGGATTTTCGGACAAGAGATTCAAGACAATCATTCCGATTGTGACCATTCCTCTTTCCTTACCGTTTTTCACATTGTTGGTGTCATAAACTTTACCTTTAGTGAAATCATTCAAACCCTACTTCGTCTTTTGAAAATAATGTTGCTCTAACTTATGAAGTGACGAAGTAGTGGTTACACCACAACCATCTCTTCATCTTTCTTATTTTGCTTTGAGCAAACTCCACACATAAATCTCAAGTTCAATTTCTTTAGTAAAAGCCTTTTGTCGTAGGTCCTCAACCCGATGCCACAAACAACAAATCAAGCATTCAAAGTTTTTCCAATTGAAAAAACCCAATCACAAGTTACAAAACAATGTAAAAGTAAATCCTCAACTCAATGATTTCTCTATATACTCAATCTCTTCTTGTAATTAACTTCAAGCCATTTAGTAACGTTGAGAGGAGACATAATAGGCTACATGTATATAGTGAGAACTAGAAGCTTGAATATGGTATGGTATTTTGGATCCATTTCATTAAAAGCTTTGTCCAAACAATAACCAAATTTGACTACCAAACCATCTGCCTCAGCAACCCATTTTGACAAATTAGCACTGTATTTGTTGAAGATGTGTCCACCAAAAGTTTTGAAGGCGAACAATTGAAATGTGTTACCCACCCCAATGATTTCATGAAGCGCCTCAATTTTTTGCTCAACATCAGAAACTTTGCCTTTAGTCGAATTTTAAGCTTGAACCTCAATTTTTCCTTTGATTTTTCACTAAAAACTTTGTAAGAAACGGTTCAATTATCAGAAGCACTAACAAGTACCATTACTATAGTAAAATTACTATTTAGTAAATTGAAAATCATAGCTATGCTTACCAAGTCTACCATTCACTCTGCTAAGGTATTGTCTTTCTATACAGCATCAACAAATAGACCATATAGAATTGGGTCTCATAACATGCAAATGTAAAGATAAGTGTGTTATTCTTTGTTCTCTAGCTTTGGTTGTCCTTGTTGACAAAAAGGCTTATTGACAATGGTGGTTGACAATGATGATACAGTTGATGATTTGATGATTGTGGAGATGGTGATATAAGACAGATATATAAGGAAGGTACATTTGATAAATGTAGTTGATGGTTTGTGCAGATGGTATACATTGTATACAAGACACATAAGATTATACATTTTTGCATTCTTAGATTCACTTGTATACATTGGTGCATTCTCATATAGGCAGATAGTTCAAGTGATATGTTTGTGCAAGTGTGTTGAAGTCTTCATGTGTTATTGGATTGTTCTGCATATTTGGTATATGTTGACATATCTTGTGTTTACATAAAAATGTAGATTACAAGACTTAGGTTTTTCCACTTATATGTATATTCTCCATTGTTTATGTGATAAGGTGATAACTATTGATATGAACTCAATCGGATATTGATGAAGACCTAGGACATGGACATATCCTAAGGCATAACAGGTATTGGCTTCTTAGTTTGGTTATTAAGGTGGTTTTCTCCATTCCAGTCCTTTGATGATTTTGGTGTTTGGCTTACAATGTTATAAGGTTACTTGCAGAGCATATAGTATGGTCTTGGTTGTTTTATGCTTACAATTGTGATGAGAATTCAGGTTAAAATTTAAAAGGTTTATAGACCTTATCATTTGCATCACATATGATATCAAGGCTTTGAACACCTTATCATTTGCATCTCTCATGTTTTTAAGGCTTTGAAAATTGTATCCTTAGTATTACTTGTATTAAGGCATTATTGTCACTTACACCACATATGGTGTCAGGCACTTAAAGTGACATAAGGTTTTTATTGGAAAAACCAAAATTAAAAAGAGTCCTTGTCAGGCATGCTAAACCATGAGGCATAAAGGTTAACTTAAGCCTGAGGCTATCAAGCATACTAAAGGGTAAAAGCTTATTTTCAAAGATTTTTAAAAGGCATTTGTGGTTTCATTATTTCAAAGCTCACTTTAGGGCACAGGAGGCAGAGGTTCACATGGAAAACACCAGGGTTTGCAATGATGTTTGATAAAATCAGGTTGAATATTGTCGGCACCTTGAAGCGACAAAGCTCAGATACACTAGGTAACATTGTTTTTCAGTTTTTCTCTCAATTGGTAGTTATTTGTTTGAGGCTTAATCATGCAGAGGTAAAAAATGTTTTTCTCATGTTGAAACAGTTGGTTTAGATGGTTAATTATGGTTACTATTTCAAAACCCTTTTCTGGGTCTTCGGGTTTTTAGATTTGTTTACTTGACAAAGTAGATTTGTTTCATTTGTTGTTGGTAATCTTTGTAAAGAAACAAATTTATTTCATTCTCCTGTTATGGGTCAGTTTTGTTCTCCTATTGTGGGAAGTTTCTATAACTAAAAACTATTTCAATTGTTAGAATAAGAGATGAATATAAAAAGCATTGTTTTGAAGAAGAAATTTTGGAGAGGAAAACAAGAGATTATAAAGTTGAAGGCCTTTGGATCATAATGAAAAATATTTTGTAAATATATATATACACTCAGTATTTTGAAGACTCGAGATACATAAATTAAGTTTTCAGGATATTAGTGTATAGGTTGAGAAAGATAGTGTTGTTGTGAAACCGAGTAACCCTTTGTAACTTTGATTTATATTTGATTCTAAAAATGTTGTAAATGATCACATGTCAATGAGACAATGTGGTCATTGCAAGTGAGGCATTGTTAAAAAACTAGTGAGGCATATTTGTAACCAGTGAGGTTCTTTGGTTAGTGAGGCCATTCTTGCCAGTGAGGCATTCTATAACCAGTGAGGTTCATTAAGCCAGTGAGGCAATTTTCCGAGTGGTTTTTCTACCCCAAGAGGGTTTTCCAAACATGAAATTCATTGTGTTATGGTTCTTTATTTGGTTTCATTTGTGATCTTACTTTTTCATAGTTATACATTTCTGCACATACATTTATGTGAATAAGAATCAACAATTCAAACGGGTACACATATTAGTGTTTGAAACATAATTCATATCATTCTTAAAAGATTTTACAAATGGTTTTAAAAGTTGGCAAATTGAATTAATTTGCCTAGACATTGATTCACCCCCCTCTCAATGTCTCGCGTACTCCAACAATTGGTATCATAGCCAAACCCTTGCCTAAAGTTAAACTAGGGGATTACTGGTAGTGGAGTACTGGTTGTCATGGGAAAGAGGAATAGGAATAAGAAAGGAAAATCACAATTTGCAAAAGTAGAAATGCCTAAGGAAAATCCACAGCCTGTAGAAGAAAAAATGTTTAATATAGAACTTGATGAATTTGTGGTGGACATGAATGAATCAGACATAGAAGGAAATCTCTTTGTGAATGAAGGTGATTGTGAAGTTGAATTAGAAGGTGAACTTTTGTGTGCTTTTGATATGATCAAGCAACTTGGAAAAGAGAATAAGAGACTAGAAGACCAACTTTGACATGAAAAAGATTCAAGAGACAAGGTATGTTCAATTTTTACAAAAGTTTTGTTAGAGTTTGATGAGGCAAAAAATCATCTTGTTAACTTAAAGAATCAAGTTGATGAATCTAACAAACTTATTATTAGTCTAAAGAAAAAAATACAAGAAGCCAAAAGGATAGTTGATGTTACAAAAAATAACCTTGAAGTCAAAAACTAGTGAATGCCAAAAGCTTGAAAGTGAAATAGTCACTTTGAGGAAAGATATTGAAAAATTCAAGTTTTAGAAATTTTAAAAAGGTGTTGATGCGTTAAATAACATGTTGAGAAATCAAAAGTCACAAGGATTGCTTTGGTTTAGGTTATGAAATAGGACAAAGCTCAAAGTTCATAAAAACCCCTAAGCAGAAAATAGATCTATATGATTACATTGAAGAGAAAGAAGCATTAACTAGTGAATCTACTCAAGATGGTAAGAAATCATAAGAGAAAGTTTCTGATGTCAAAAGAACTCCATCTATCAAGTAGAATCATTCAATAAGGTAAAATTATTCCCAATCTCATGGTCACTGTTATTCGTGTCATAAATATGGTCATAGAGCAAGAGATTGTATATTTCATACAAGAAATGTATATGGCACTTGGTAGTTTTTCATGACACTTATGAAGGAACACAATAGCAGTGTTTTGATCAAATTATGTTGTCGTGACAAAGGATGAATAGTTAGGTTGAATCTCAAAACAAAATACTTTCATGATAGGACGTTTTTGCTTATGTTGCAACATATAGTCTGATAGTGAAATAGTTTTTTTAAGGATCTAGGTCTGCGGAAATGAATTAGATAATAGTGACATTGAAAGGCCTTGACAAGACAAAGATAGGAGATGGTACAACCACTATGATCTCATCCTTAAGGAATACAAGTGTGAAATTGCTTTGCTATAAGGAGGAGTAATGCTAATATTTGTTTGTAGCAAGTTCATCTTCATTGCTTGGCAGTGGTCAATAGAAAATATGTGGTGGATAATGTATTTTTTTGTCAATGACAGTTTACTGAGTCTACTGGTCATATCAATCTCTTCTTACATGTACCTAATGGAGTACTCAACTTAGTGATTCTGGTGATTTTGAACTCTAATATCTTTGTTCTTTTGTTTCAAACTATAGTTGGATTAATACAACCAAAAATATAGTGCTTTAAACTTAAGACAGTGAACATTTGGTGAAGAGTTTCCTGAGCTTTGCTTTCCTCATGGTGAGACTTGTGACTTTTGAGGCTTGTATTAATGACTTTGGATGAAGATTCTTGTGACATTGTGACAAAAATTATGTACTTATGATGCATACATGTTTCAGTAAGGGAAAAATGTTGTACACATTTAATTGTCTCAGCTTATTATTGCTTATGATACCTTGCACCATGAGGGTTCAATAGAATTTTGTCTTGTTAAGCAACTATTTTGACATATCTTGAGGCATGGATACTTTTGGATTTTCTATTCTCTATTGGTGTTTTGCAAGCCATATGCTCAATTCTTTGCTCCACATGGTTTATATTTGGTGATAAACATTAGTTTTGGCTTCCAGTTGCATTGAAATAGGATTTGAGATAGGGTAGTACAGTGGACATTTCATAAGTTGTAGAGAAGGGTGGTAAGTGATACTTGGTGTGACAATTTGACTATTGGAAATGGTTGATCTTCATGGTTTCTATTCTTATGTTGACAATGGGTACCTAATCTGTGCTATTTCATATGATTTTATCATCTCATAGTATTCATGTTTAGACTATACATGATTATTTTCTTCCAGTTTGTTCAGGATATTCAGGGGGAGTAACTTGATGTGTGTTGATCTTTCTTTTGTCTTGGATGCCAAAAACAAGGGGAGATATTTTTATTTTTGTCACCAAGGACAAAGGGGGAGTTTGTTGTTCTTTTTTCTCTAGCTTTGGTTGTCCTTGTTGACAAAAAGGCTTGCTGACAATGGTGGTTGACAACGATAATATAGTTGATGATTTGATGATTGTGTAGATGGTGATACAAGATAGATATATAAGGAAGATACATCTGATAAATGCAATAGATGGTTTGTGCAGATGGTAGACATTGTATATAAGACACATAAGATTATACATTTGTGCATTCTTAGATTGACTTGTATACATTGGTGCATTCTCATATGGGCAGACAATTCACGTGATATGTTTGTGCAAGTGCGTTGAGGTCTCCATGTGTTATTGGATGGTTCTGCATATTTGGTATATGCTTACATATCTTGTGTTTACATAAAAATGCAAATTACAAGACTTAGGTTTTTCCATTTATATGTATATTCTCCATTGTTTATGTGATAAGGTGATAATTGTTGATATGAACTCAGTTGGATATTGATGAAGACCTAGGACATGGACATATCCTAAGGCATAACAGGTATTGGCTTCT
>VDFB02025902.1:0-19393 GCA_007258455.2 Sequoia sempervirens
TCCCTCAATCTTTGATAAATTAATGAAGGAAAATGAGGAGTTGGAGAGAAAAACAAGGGAGATGGAATTACTTGCAGCAAACAAAGAAATGAAAAGGAAGCTTAGTTTCCTTGAATCTACTTTGAAGGATCCTGTCCCTGATGATCAGAACACACATGGTCGATCTGTTTCTTCAAATCCTAATAATGGTGATAGAAGCTCACCCAAGGATAATCCTTCCAGCTCCCTTCCACCCCCTAGAGGTCATGAAAAGGCTATCCATTTTTTTGATCTACAAGAGCCTCAAGGTTAGCAGTCAGGTCATCAAAATGAAAGACAAAGAGACAGTGATACTCAAGGTGAAGAAAGAAGACCTGTGGGAAGAAGAGTGACACATACTGACAAATATAGGCAATTATGTTTTGATAATATCCCTGGTTACCCAAACCCTGTACCTGATAATGCTAGGAAACATGTGCCAAAGTTTGTAGGCAATAATGCTATTAGTGGTGAGGATCACCTTAAAGCTTTTCAAAGTTTTTTAGAAGACTTTAAGCTATGGGATGAGGATGTAGCCATGAAATATTTCATGCAATCTCTGACAGAGGATGCAAGAGACTGGTACAGAAGCCTGCCTGATTTAAGCATTGATTCTAAGAACTCCTTCAGAATTTTTAGAGAACAGTATGGAGACTAGACTGATCCAAGGTTCAGGCTGCATGATTTCAATAATATCACAAAGGGACATAATGAAATGGCTACTGAATTTAATGCAAGATTCAAGAAAGCAATGGCTAAGGTCCCTGTTTCTGTTCGACCTAATGAAAGAGCATGTTTAGTGACTTACTGTAATGCATATGACACCAAGATGTGCTACTTGCTAAGAGATAAAGATCCACAATCTCTGCAAGATGCTTACAAGATGGTTGTAAACATTGAAAATAATAGAAGAGCATCTGGTAAGATGGGTAGGAGAGATGATCCCAGGCTTACCAAAGCTTCTAAGCCTTCAAATGAGAAAGGGGTCAAAGATGCAGCACCAGATGACAAATGGGATCAAGTTTTGAACCTACTACAGAAGCAAGCAAAGTCTGAGAGGCCCCAATTTCAGAGAAATGAAAGGCCCCCAAGGCTACAAGATTACCCATACCACACCAACTGGAATAATGGGAAGCCTGTTCCCAATAATCAAAGGAACTTCCATGGAGTACCTGATCCATTACAGAAGAATACCTCAAACATGGTAGATGATTTGCCATGGTGTGATGCCTGTGAAATGCCACACTCCTCACATCAGTGTGCTATTGCGGCCAAGGCAATGGAAGAAAAGCAAGGCAGTTATGAGGAGGGTGATTATCTTGGAAACCCTAATGAGACTTCGAATGTGTTTATGACCATGTCAGATTTGGAGTATGAGGAATATTCCTCTAACTGTGGTGCTAATACAAATGAGATGGATATGCAAAGACAAGAAGGTCTTCTTCATCAACAGCAAGTATTTTCTGATGGAGAAGAAGATGATCAGTTTACTGCTTACAACCTTGAAACCTGTGGCATTTCTTTGAGGAGACCTTCTAATGAAGAGATAGAAAGGTATGCAGTTGCATTGGACACCAGAGCTCAGGCTAGAAATGATATTCACCTTAGAAATAGGGTGGTAAAGGCTAATCTAGGTCACCAAGGGGGAATATTCATTAAAGAAGGTGATACTGATCCTAAAGGGACTAGAGATGAAAACACAAAAACTAGTACCAAGGCCAAGGAGGTCAAAGAACCATGAATTTGGGCTAAAAAGAATGACAAAGCTAAGATAACCAGTGAAGCAACTTCATCAGATACAAAGATCAAAGAAGTAAGGCCTGCAAATCAAAGTGATGGTAAGAAAATAGATGCACTGACTTCTCATGAAGTTATATTCCCAAAGATTCCAAGTTATGCACTAGTTGACATGTTTCAGGTCCTATCTCAGATAAGGGTTACAGTCCCACTTCTTGAGATGATGAGGATTGATGACCATAAGCATAAAACAATGGCAGTCATCAAGAGCATTGTTGGGAACAATCAACCCAAAATGGAAGATCAAATACCTAAAACCAGTGCAAGCTAGGTGAAGGATGATGCAGCTAGACTGAACACAGATGAAAATCCTGAAGTCTATCTAGGAACTACAATCACTACTAACCCTGATCTAGTCAACCCCTTCTTTTTGAGCCTGGTTATCAATGAAAACTTGCTCAGAAATTGTATGATTGATTCAGGTGCCTCAAATAATGTGATGCCTGCTAAAATCATGGGGTAAATAGGCTTAAAGGTGGATATCACTTATGGAAAGTGCTATGCTATGGACTCAAGGGAGATCCCTGTGATTGGAATCATAAATGAAGTATCATATAGACTGGCAGCTTGCCTTGAGAAGGAATTTCTCATGAGTGTTATAGTAGCTGATATCCCTCCAGCCTATGGAATGTTTCTCTCAAGGAAATGGTGTGCTTCTATGGGAGGAAGTATACAATGTGATTTATCCTTTGCCACTTTTTCAATCGATCAGAAGGATGTTAAAATTTCCCGGGAGTCAAGGTGCAAACATATGATTGAATCTGCTGATAAAATAGAAGAACCTCCACTCATCAACTTTGTTGACACTGATATGGATACCTTTTGAGTAGAGGAAGCAGAACAAGAGGATGGAGAGACCAAGTCAGTACCAATAGTCAAAGAGATCATGCACACTACTTTAGAGGAATCAATTTGGACCATGTACTTTGATGGAGCTTGCTCCAAGGATGGCTCAAGTGCTGGTGTCTTGTTGGTATCACCATAAGGTAAGACTTTTAAGTATTCCTTTCTACTCCAATTTGCATGTACAAAAAATATAGCTGAATATGAAGCCTTGTTGCTTGGCCTGAAAATTGCCTCTAAACATGGTATAAAATCATTAAGGGTATTTGGTGACTCAGAGTTAGTAATCTCTCAAGTCAGGTCTAGATTTATCACTAAAGATAAGCGCTTGAGGCAATATAGGAATGAAGTGTGGGATACCATTGAGGCATTTGATGCCTTTGGAATAGATTGGGTAGAAAGAGGTAAAAATGCCAAGGCTGACTTGCTGGCCAATATTGTTGTTAAACTGGATGAAGTGACCTTTAATGGCATTTCTAGTATTGAGGTACAAACTAGGCCTGCAATGCCTGATAACATTTGCAATTGGCGGGTTTTTCAAGATGACAATGATATCTTGAGATTCCTACACTGTGTAGACCAATATGAGCATCAGGAGATTGATTTTGGCTCATATGTGATAGAAGAAAATGGTAGAGAGACCTTGTTTGGGAATGAAGTAATTCAACTGAAGAGCAAAAAAATCCCAAAAGGACTGGTAGCACTGGAAAGAATTTTTGAAGGACCAGACAAATCCAACACAAAACAATCAGCTACTCATAAAGAGGACCTAGAGGAAATTAACCGATGAACTGATAGTGCACCCAAGAAGATCTACATAGGCAAAAAGATGAAGCCCCATGTAAGGAATATGTTGATTACCTTATTAAGGAAATATAGGCATGTGTTTGCCTGGTCTTATGATGACTTGAAGGCTTACATGGAAGATTTGTTCCAGCATGAAATTCCCCTGATACCTGATGTGAGACCATTTAGGAAAAAGCAAAGGCCTATCAATCCAACCTTGAGATCCAAGATGCAGGAAGAACTAACAAAATTGAGTGATGCAAGGATTATTAAGCCTATAAGGCACTCATCATGGGTGTCAAACCTGGTTCCTATAAGAAAAAAGAATGGTGATCTCAGGTTGTGTGTGGATTTCAAAAATTTAAATATTGCATCATTGAAAGACAACTATCCACTCCCAAACATGGAGGCTATACTACAGAAAGTGACTGGAAGTGCATTAGTGTCCATGATGGATGGGTTCTCAGGCTATAACCAAGTCATGGTTAAGGAATTAGAGCAGTATAAGACAGCGTTCACCACTCCATGGGGAACCTATGTCTATGTAAGAATTCCTTTTGGCTTAATTAATGCAGGTGCCACTTTTCAAAGAGCCACGAATGTGGCCTTTGTAGATTTTCTAGACCTTGTCCTTGCTGTCTACCAAGATGATTTGACTACTCACAGCAAGAGGGAAGAGGACCATTACTCTCACCTCGAGAAGATCTTTGTCAGAGCATTGGAATATGGTATTTCCCTTAATCCCAAGAAATGTGCCTTTGGGGTTAAGGAGGGCAAGTTACTGAGGCACATTGTCTCAAAAGATGGCATCAGAATTGATCCAGAAAGGATAGCAGCCATTGATAAGATCCAACCACCAAAGAATGTCAAGGGAGTACAATCTTTCTTTGGTCAAATAAACTTCTTGAGAAGGTTTGTCATTAACTTTGCAGAAATCAGCAAACCTATCTCCAAAATGTTGAAGAAGAATGAGGGAATAGTCTGGTCAGAAGAGCCCTTAAAGGCTTTTCAAGCCATTAAAGAAGCAATAAAGGATGCTCCTGTGTTGAAGACACCCGACTATTCAAAGCCTTTCCAGTTGTTCACCTTTGCTTCTTTTCACACTATAGCAGGGGTGTTGTTACTGAAGAATGATAATGGTTTCAAGCAGCCCATAGGCTTCTTCAGTAAGTCTTTACAAGCTGCAGAATTGAAATATGACATAAATGAGAAACAAGCATATGCACTAGTTAAGGCTATCAAAGCTTTCAGGCCTTACTTAATGGGAGTTGTCATAATTGCGTATGTGCCTAGTGCAGCTATCAAAGACATTTTCACACAGCAAGAAGTGTCAGGAAGGAGATGCAGATGGATTAATAGAATTCAAGAGTTTAACATTGAGGTCCAAATCACTAAGTTGGTGAGGGGACAAGGATTGGCCAAGCTTATGGCCCAGACCAATTTGGAAGCAAATCAAATAAACTCATTGGAAGAGGAAAACAGATCGAACATATGTGATATGGAACACTCTGAGTGGTATAAGAATGTGATCTATTATCTGCAGAGGATGAAGTGCCTTGATGACCTGAACAAAAATCAGAAGAGGACATTGAAGTTACACGCTATCAGATATGTTATCATACAAGGAAATTTGTGGTGGAGAAGTAGAGAAGGAGTCATGCTGAAATGCGTTGATCAGAATCAGGCATTAGAACTTCTAAGAGAGATGCATGGTGGAGTCTGTGGTAGACATTACATGGCCAAGACAACTGCACACAAGGTGATGAGGGCCAGTTTTTGGTGGCCTACTATATTTAAAGATGCACATTAGTTTGTGAAGACATGTGATGCTTGTCAGCATTTTTTTGGTAAGTTAAAATTTTCTGGTAACCTTCCCCTCAGACCGGTTACTGTGCAATCTCCATTTCAGATTTGGGGCATTGATTTTATAGGGGAAATAACATGCAAATCTAGTGGAGGCCACTCCTGGATATTAGTAGCCACTGATTATTTTACTAAGTGGGTGGAAGAAATCCCAACAAAGAAAGCAACTAGCAAGGTGGTGATTGATTTCTTGATAAACAATATACTGACAAGGTTTGGATGCCCAGAAAGAATTGTATCAGACAATGCTATGTGTTTCAGGTCTGAAGAATATACTGAGTTTTGTGAAAAATATGGTATCCAAATTTCTTATTCATCACCATATCACCCACAAGGAAATGGACAAGCTGAGTCAAGCAACAAGAGCTTAATGAAGATCATCAAGAGAATCTTGGATCAGAATAAGAGAGCCTGGGATTTTAAGTTGAAATTGGCTATCTGGGAAGACAGGGTGACTGTGAAGAAGGCAATCGGTTGTGCCCCATTTGACTTGGTCTATGGCATAAATGCAAGGTTGCCCCAAAACAACCTGATAGAGATGTATAAGTTTATCCAGGTTTATGATGATGAAATTGACAATGAGATGCAATTGAGAATGGATGCTCTCACAGAGCTAGATGAGACTAGAAGGGATGCTCAAAGGAGAAATGCCAAGTTGCAAATGCAAGTGAAGAATTTGTATGAAAAAAGGACATCAGCAAGGAACTTTGAGAAGGGAGATTTAGTCTTATTGTGGAATGTCAGATTAGAAGATAAAGGGAAACATGGAAAGTTTGATGCCATTTGGTTAGGCCCATTCGTGATCAGTGATAAATGGGGAGAAGATTCATATTTTCTCCAAACTATGACAGGTGAGATTCTTGAACTGGCAGTTCATGGACAGTTCTTGAAGTTGTACTTCTCTTGAGGTATCTCTTTTCCATGAACAGTAGCTTAGGGTTTGCTTTTCATTTTGTTTTCTTGTTTGTGTCTACTAGTTCTGTCCAAACTAGTTCCTGGTTGGTTTTAGTCCTTTCTTTTCTAGTTTTCTCTCCCAGTGATCTGAATTCTTGCTATGCCCACCAAGGGCATACATCCCCCAACTGGAGCCTATGTTAGTGCCATTTCTGGTTCTCTCATTGTCTAGTTGTGTACTCTGGTTTTTTATGATAAAACTTTAGCTATGGGGTGTTTCTCATTTTGGCACGTGGGACAAGTGGGCTCCCACAAGGGTTGAGCTCGACGTGTTCAAATTCACTTCTGGTGGGTGTTTCTCCCTCTAGTTCTGTTAGAACTGTAAAATTTTGAAATTTTTTATAGTCAATTGCATCCATGAGTGTTCAAATTTAGCCCTTGTCATTAGCATATTGTCCCTTCCTCATATTGCCTCACTCATATTCTATCGTGTGATCCATTTGAATCCATTGTGTCATGCATATTTTTCATTTTGGTTCATGTCGGCATAGGTACCCAATTGTCTCCCTGACCTATGTATGTTCCACTATTCTTTGTTGCAGGTTGTCGGTGAGACATTCCTCTTGTTGTGGCGACGTCGAGAACCCTTATCAGTGTATCTTCTAGCTATCGGGCCAACCTCTTGCCGAGTTTCTGATGTCTCAGCGATAGGTGCATTTTGTATTCTATTGGCATATGTTTTGTATTGTGGTGGGAGGTCTTGGCGAAGGGGTCAGGTCTTGCCGACATGTTTTAAAGTGGCACTCAGTAGGAGTTCTCTCTTCTCTTGGTGACCTAACATAATCAGTTGTTTTGGCATAACTTTTCACTCTACATAGTGTCTCACCAAGGATTTCATGTTGTGGCAATAGGTGGAATTTGTCGGTGAGAGAACCATTTTGTCTTGGCGAATGTGAATGACCTCGGATGATTTTCGGTGAAGCAAGGAGTTCTCTACATAACATCTTGCAAAGGGGTAAAGGCTATAGCGATATACATGATAGGTGCTCTTCGGCAAGAGAAGAAAAAGGTTACAGTGACATAACAAAAGGGTAAAAGATATGCTTTCAGTATGACAAGTGGCTTTTGACGTAGTATCTCTGTGATTATGGTTGGCTATACTGAAATGTAAGAAGGGCATGGGGCTACTCCTAGGCTTTGATATAACAATTGGAGTATCACAGCGACTTGAAAGAAAATGATGTCTTCGGTGAAGCTTGGTGAAATCTCTAGGATGTCACCCCAAGGTCAAGATGTCACAGTGATATATGAAGAGAAGGGGGAACACTCAGGGAAAGGACTATGTGTTCGATATGATATCTCATTGACCTGAGTATGTCACAGCGACTGCGATGAACAGGGGCGCACAGGGAAAGCGATTGAATTACCTTCGGCATGGTGAGGGTAATGTCTCAGCGACTATTTCGATGATGAATAATGGTGCACTCGGTATCCTATGTGAACTTTTCTAGGATGTTACACCAACTCGCTGGCCTCTTGCTAATGGTGGTGGCCTATTTCAATGGTCCAATGAAGATTTAAAAGATAGCCATCCGATCACTGTGATCAATGGCGAAGATTCAAACTTGTGCGTGGCTAGGGTTTGTGTTTGCACGCAAAGATCCAAAGCCTGGAGCATTCATGGTGATAGAGAGTTGGTCACCGGCTTCGCTAGGCTAGCATTCATGGCAACGCAGCTCTGGGACAAGGACGACATGGCTTAGGTATTGGAACATAGATTTGGCAGTGGATTTGACATTGATTGTCTGGTTTCATTCGTGCGGGAATGTATTTCCTGTAGTGGCCCGACTAGTGGCATTTATGAGACCAGAGAAGTAGTTGAAGAGCATGGTGATTAGGGTCTGACGTGGTGCTGATGTGGCCCTGAGCTAGATGGTGATCCCGAGACTGTTTAAAAGAAATTTTTGAATCATTTGTAGGGGTCTTTAGCCAAATATTGAAATCAGAATGAAGAAAAGAGCATCAGTCACAGAATTAGATTTTTATCAGAATTCAAGGTCTAGGGTTTTCAGCTTGTAAATTGTAAGATCTTGGACACACTAGAATATGAATGTATTTGTTTAAATCTTTTAGTCTCTCCTTTGTATTGTGTAGGCAGATTGTTAATGAAATTGATCAAGGATCATTTTATGAACTTGTGTAATACTTTGTTACATTGTTTGTCTTGATAGTAGCTCATGTTCAAGGAGCATGTTAAATTGCTTTTATTATTTCAGAGGTCTCTCTACATGGTCAAATGAATTGATAAGCAGTCTCAAGAGTCTGATCACTAGTTGTAGGATTAATAAGGTTAATCTTGCAAAGGCTTTATTTGTCCAAGTAATCATTCCTTCTATTTGTAGATTGTCTTGACTCCTAGCCCAAGAATAATGGCACTAATCTAATATATGCTATTTGTCTTTAGGATTTTAGTTATCTTGCTTGAGAACAATCATCCAAATTAATGTTTCTAAGTCCCATGAATGATATATTTGTGTTGAGTTTCATTCTCTGTTAATTTGTCTCTCTTATCCAACAATTTTCCATCTCTTGGATGAGTGTGTACATTTTAACCATGCCCGAGAATGCATCTGCTTAGTTTTATTTGAAGTCTTGTAAGAGTATGCACTGGTTGCTTACAAGAAATCTCAAAGTGTGCTTAAGGAACACCCTCCTGGGTCTTGTAGAGCCTGAAGTGAAGGAGAATGCAACAACTAGGTTTTGCATCTCGTTAGTTGGCCACCTGTCTAGCAAGCATTCAAGCATTGAGTGTGGCAAGCTCATAGGTGTTTGCTCAGACCTACTGGTTAGTCGTGAAAACAACCAATAGATTGGCGACTCTGCTGGGGACCTATGTTTCATATTGAATAGAATCTCCAAGGTGTTTTATCCCACAGTTTGTTCATAGAGTCGGTCATTTGAGAACATTGGTTGAGTATAGCTTTTGTCCCTGCCTTTTTGTTTATATTCCTGAGTGATTCCTCATCCTTTTCTTATCAAGTTGTAATTACTAAGTTCTGAGAGTTGTGTTGTTTAATAATGTGTCCCAAGAAGCTTGGGTGGTGACTCTGAAGTCTTTGTACCAGTGCAAACCAATATTTAAAGATATAGAAGAAGTTTGAAGCAGAAATTCAAAGAGAGTCAAGAAGGCTGAAGGAATCCCAGTTTAAATGAGGAGAACACAAGGTTATTACAGAAACCATCCAGAGCAGGAGCTGGAAGAAGAGTTGCCTAGAAACAAAGGAAAATGGGTGAAGGCAAAACCAACACAAAAAGGTATGTCTACACTGCATCCCACCCCTGAACATCAAGTTTCTTCTCATTTCGGTTCACAAAGTGAAAGAGATTTGGTAGATTTAGATGATAATGTATCAAATGAGAGAGGGGAAGTGCATATGAAAAATGTTATAAATGAAAGTCCATTAGATCATGGCCAAAATGCCATACAACAAAGGGGAAAGGGTAGATTCCAAAGGAATAATAGGAATACCCGGCATGCTAGGACCATAGAATGCCCCACTCCCACACCTCTTAGGGCTACCCATGTCCCAAATGATTCATCAACTGGAGATGATTATTCCCACAACCCATACCAAACTGCTAGTACAACTTCTGATAGAGAGTCTACATTACCTGATGAGGATGAGATCTCTGATGATATACAAAGACTTAGTCAGCAAATTGCTGCACTAAATGAGAGTAGGAAATAGAGAGAAGCAGCAAAAGAGAAAAAGATAAGAGATGCTATGGATCAGAGGGATGAGTTGTGTAGAAGAGTTAAAGAGATGGAAGCCATGGATAGATTGGCAGCCCAACAAAATGAGGAGGATACCCTGGTATTGCCAGAAACTTCAGGAAGGATCCTCTCTGACCCCCTGGTTAATAAGATCACAAATAAACCTCAAAGTCATAGGGTTGAGGAACATGTTGTTCCTCCTCCTAGGGATACTAGTAAACAACCTCAAAATGTGGACAAAGGTAAGTGTCCTATGCAAGAAAAGAGAGGAAATGAAGGAGTAAGGATAAATGAAGGAGGTGATGAGAAGAACACATATCAAAATAACACTACCTCACTCTTTGATAAACTAATGAGAGAAAATGAGGAGTTGGAGAGAAAAACAAGGGAGATGGAATTACTTGTAGCAAACAAAGAAATGAAAAGGAAGCTTAGTTTCCTTGAATCTACTTTGAAGGATCCTGTCCCTAATGATCAAAACACATGTGGTCAATCTGTTTCTTCAAATCCTAATAATGGTGATAGAAGCTCACCCAAGGATAATCCTTCCAGCTCCCTTCCACCCCCTAGAGGTCATGAAAAGGTTGTCCATTTTGTTGATCTACAAGAGCCTCAAGGTCAGCAGTCAGGTCATTAAAATGAAAGAAGAGACAGTGATACTCAAGGTGAAGAAATAATACCTGTGGGAAGAAGAGTGACACATACTGACAGATACAGGAAATTATGTTTTGATAATATCCCTGGTTACCCAAACCCTATACCTAATAATGCTAGGAAACATGTGCCAAAGTTTGCAGGAAATAATGCTATCAGTGGTGAGGATCACCTTAAAGCTTTTCAAAGTTTTTTAGAAGACTTTGAGCTATGGGATGAGGATGTAGCTATGAAGTACTTTATGCAGTCTCTTACAGAAGATGCAAGAGACTGGTATAGAAGTTTGCCTGATTTAAGCATTGACTCTAAGAACTCCTTCAGAATTTTTAGAGAACAGTATGGAGACCAGACTGATCCAAGGTTCAGGCTGCATGGTTTTAATAACATCACAAAGGGACATAATGAAATGGCTACTGAATTCAATGCAAGATTCAAGAAAGCAATGGCTAAGGTCCCTGGTTTCCTCCGACCAAATGAAAGAGCATGTTTGGTGACTTACTGTAATGCATATGACACCAAGATGTGCTACTTGCTAAGAGATAAAGATCCACAATCTCTGCAAGATGCTTACAAGATGGTTGTAAACATTGAAAATAATAGAAGAGCATCTGGTAAGATGGGTAGGAGAGATGATCCCAGGCTTACCAAAGCTTCTAAGCCATCAAATGAGAAAGGGGTAAAAAATGCAGCACCATATGACAAATGGGATCAAGTTTTGAACCTACTACAGAAACAAGCAAAGTCTGAAAAGCCTCAATTTTAGAAAAATGAAAGGCCCCCAAGGTTGCAAGATTACCCATACCACACCAACTGGAATAATGGGAAGCCTGTTCCCAATAATCAAAGGAACTTCCATGGAGTACCTGATCCATTACAGAAGAATACCTCAAACATGGTAGATGATTTGCCATGGTGTGATTCCTGTGAAATGCCACACTCCTCACATCAGTGTGTTGTTGCAGCCAAGGCAGTGGAAGAAAAGAAAGGTAGTTATGAGGAGGGTGATTATCCTGGCAACCCTAATCAGACTTCGAATGTGTTTATGACCAAGTCAGATTTGGAGTATGAGGAATATTCCTCTAACTGTGGTGCTGATACAAGTAAGACAAATATGCAAAGACAAGAAGGTCTTCTTCATCAGTAGCAAGTATTTTCTGATGGAGAAGAAGATGATCAATTTACTGCTTATAACCTTGAAACCTATGGCATTTCTTTGAGGAGACCTTCTAATGAAGAGATAGAAAGGTATGCAGTTGTATTGGCCGCTAGAGCTCAGGCTAGAAATGATATTCACCTTAGAAATAGGGTGGTAAAGGCTAATCCAGGTCACCAAGGGGGAATATTCATTAAAGAAGGTGATATCGATCCTAAAGGGATTAGAGCTGAAAACACAAAACTAGTACCAAGGCCAAGGAAGTCAAAGAGCCAAGAATTTGGGCTAAAAAGAATTACAAAGCTAAGATAACCAATGAAGCTACTTCATTAGATACAAAGATGAAAGAATTGGGGCCTGCAAATCAAAGTGATGGTAAGAAAATAGATGCACTAACTTCTCATGAAGTTATATTCCTAGAGATTCCAAGTTATGCACCGGTTGACATGTTTCAGGTCCTATCTCAGATAAGGGTCACAGTCCTGCTTCTTGAGATGATAAGGATTGATGACCATAAGCATAAAAAAATGGCAGTCATCAAGAGTATTGCTGGGAACAATCAACCCAAAATGGAAGCTCAAATACCTAAAACAAGTGCAGGCTAGGTGAAGAATGATGCAGTTGGACTGAATGCAGATGAGAATCCTGAAGTCTATCTGGGAACTACAATCACTGCTGACCCTAATCTGGTCAACCCCTTCTTTTTAAGCCTGATTATCAATGGAAACTTGCTTAGAAGTTGTATGATTGATTCAGGTGCCTTAAATAATGTGATGCCTATTAAAATCATGGAGGAAATGGGCTTAAAGGTGGATAGCACTTATGGAAAGTGCTATGCTATGGACTCAAGGGAGATCCCTGTGATTGGAATCATAAATGAAGTATCATATAGACTGGAAGCTTGCCCTGAGAAGGAACTTGTCATGAGTGTCATAGTAGCTGATATCCCTCTAGCCTATGGAATGTTGCTCTCAAGGAAATGGTGTGCTTCTATGGGAGGAAGTATACAATGTGATTTATCCTTTGCTACCTTTTCCATCGATCAGAAGGATGTTAAAATTTCCCGGGAGTCAAGGTGCAAACATATGATTGAATCTACTGATAAAATAGAAGAACCTCCACTCATCAACTTTGTTGATACTGATATGGATACCTTTCAAGTAGAGGAAGCAGAACAAGAGGATGGAGAGACCAAGTCAGTACCAATAGTCAAAGAAGTCATGCAGACTACCTTAGAAGAGTCAGTATGGACTATGTACTTTGATGGAGCTTGCTCCAAGGATGGCTCAGGTGCTAGTGTCCTACTGGTGTCCCCACAAGGTAAGACCTTCAAGTATTCTTTTCTACTCCAATTTGCATGTACAAACAATATAGCTGAATATGAAGCCTTGTTGCTTGGCCTAAAAATTACCGCTAAACATGGTATAAAATCACTGAGGGTATTTGGTGACTCAAAGCTGATTATTTCTCAAGTTAGATCTAGATTTGTCACTAAGGACAAATGCTTGAGGCAATATAGGAATGAAGTATGGGATACCATTGAGGCATTTAATGCCTTTGGAATAGATTGGGTAGAAAGGGGGGAAAATGCTAAGGCTGACTTGCTGGCCAATATTGCTATTAAACTGGATGAAGTGACCTTGAATGGCATTTTTGGTATTGAGGCACAAACCAGGCCTGCAGTGCTTGATAACATTTGCAATTGGCAGGTTTTTCAAGATGACAATGATATCTTGAGATTCCTACACTGTGTAGACCAATATGAGCATCATGAGATTGATTTTGGCTCATATGTGATAGAAGAAAATGGTAGAGAGACCTTGTTTGGGAATGAAGTAATTCAACTGAAGAGCAAAAAAATCCCAAAAGGACTGGTAGCACTGGAAAGAATTTTTGAAGGACCAGACAAGTCCAACACAAAACAAGCAGCTACCCATAAAGAAGACCTAGAGGAAATCAACCTAGGAACTGATGGTGCACCAAAGAAGGTATACATAGGCAAGAAGATGAAGCCCCATGTAAGGAATATGTTGATTACCTTATTAAGGAAATATAGGCATGTGTTTGCCTGGTCTTATGATGACTTGAAGGCTTACAGGGAAGACTTGTTCCAGCATGAAATTCCCCTAAAACCTGATGTGAGACCATTCAGGCAGAAGCAAAGGCCTATCAATCCAACCTTGAGATCCAAGATGCAAGAAGAACTAACAAAATTGAGTGATGCAGGGATTATTAAGCCTATAAGGCACTCATCATGGGTGTCAAACCTGGTTCCTGTAAGAAAAAAGAATGGTGATCTCAGGTTGTGTGTGGACTTCATAAATTTAAATATTGCATCATTGAAAGACAACTATCCACTCCCAAACATGGAGGCTATGTTGCAGAAGGTGACTGGATGTGAATTGATGTCCATGATGGATGGGTTCTTAGGCTATAACCAAGTCATGGTTAAGGAATTAGAGTAGTATAAGACAACATTCACCACACCCTGGGGAACTTATGTCTATGTGAGAATGCCTTTTGGCCTAATTAATGCTGGTGCCACTTTTCAAAGAGCCATGGATGTGGCCTTTGCTGAGTTTTTAGACCTATTCCTTGCTGTTTACCAAGATGACTTGACTGCTCACAGCAAGAAAGAAGAGGACCATTGCTCTCACTTAGAGAAAATCTTTGTCAGAGCGTTGGAATATGGTATTTCCCTTAATCCCAAGAAATGTGCCTTTGGGGTTAAGGAGGGAAAATTACTGGGGCACATTGTCTCAAAAGATGGCATCAAAATTGATCCAGAAAGGATAGCAGCCATTGACAGGATCCAACCACCAAAGAATGTCAAGGGATACAATCTTTCTTTGGTCAAATAAACTTCTTGAGAAGGTTTGTCACTAACTTTGCAGAAATCAGCAAACCTATCTCCAAAATGCTGAAGAAGAATGAGAGGATAGTCTGGTCAGAAGAGCCCTTAATGGCTTTTCAAGCCATTAAAGAAGCAATAAAAGATGCTCCTGTGTTGAAGACACCCGACTATTCAAAGCCTTTCCAGTTGTTCACGTTTGCCTCTTTTCACACTATAGCAGGGGTGTTGTTATAGAAGAATGATAATGGTTTCGAGCAGCCCATAGCCTTCTTCAGTAAGTCTTTACAAGCTGCAGAATTGAAATATGACATAAATGAGAAATAGGCATATGCACTAGTCAAGGCTATCAAAGCTTTCAGGCCTTACTTAATGGGAGTTGTCATAATTGCGTATGTGCCTAGTGCAGCTGTCAAAGACATTTTCACACAACAGGAAGTGTCAGGAAGGAGATGCAGATGGATTAATAGAATTCAAGAGTTTAACATTGAGGTCCAAATCACTAAGTTGGTGAGGGGACAAGGATTGGCCAAGCTTATGGCCCAAACCAATTTGGAAGCAAATCAAATAAACTCATTGGAAGAGGAAAATAGATCGAACATATGTGATATGGAACACTCTGAGTGGTATAAGAATGTGATCTATTATCTGCAGAGGATGAAGTGCCTTGATGACCTGAATGAAAATCAGAAGAGGACATTGAAGTTACACGCTATCAGATATGTTATCATACAAGGAAATTTGTGGTGGAGAAGTAGAGGAGTCATGCTGAAATATGTTGATTAGAATCATGCATTAGAACTTCTAAGGGAGATGCATGGTGGAGTCTGTGGTGGAAATTACATGGCCAAGACAACTGCACACAAGGTGATGAGGGCCAGTTTTTGGTGGCCTACTATATTTAAAGATACACATCAGTTTGTGAAGACATGTGATGCTTGTCAGTGTTTTTCTAGTAAGTTAAAATTTTCTGGTAACCTTCCCCTCAGACTGGTTACTGTGCAATCTCTATTCCAAACTTGGGGCATTGACTTCATAGGTGAGATATCATGCAAATCTAGTGGGGGCCACTCCTGGATATTAGTAGCCACTGATTATTTTACTAAGTGGGTGGAAGCAATCCCAACAAAGAAAGCAACTAGCAAGGTGGTGATTGATTTCTTGATAAACAATATGCTGACAAGGTTTGGATGCACAAAAAGAATTGTATCAGACAATGCTATGTGTTTCAGGTCTGAAGAATATACTAAGTTTTGTGAAAAATATGGTATCCAAATTTCTTATTCATCACCATATCACCCACAAGGAAATGGACAAGCTGAGTCAAGCAACAAGAGCTTAATGAAGATCATCAAGAGAATCTTGGATCAGAATAAGAGAGCCTGGGATTTTAAGTTGAAATTGGCTATCTGGGAAGACAGGGTGACTGTGAAGAAGGCAATCGGTTGTGCCCCATTTGACTTGGTCTATGGCATAAATGCAAGGTTGCCCCAAAACAACCTGATAGAGATGTATAAGTTTATCCAGGTTTATGATGATGAAATTGACAATGAGATGCAATTGAGAATGGATGCTCTCACAGAGCTAGATGAGACTAGAAGGGATGCTCAAAGGAGAAATGCCAAGTTGCAAATGCAAGTGAAGAATTTGTATGAAAAAAGGACATCAGCAAGGAACTTTGAGAAGGGAGATTTAGTCTTATTGTGGAATGTCAGATTAGAAGATAAAGGGAAACATGGAAAGTTTGATGCCATTTGGTTAGGCCCATTCGTGATCAGTGATAAATGGGGAGAAGATTCATATTTTCTCCAAACTATGACAGGTGAGATTCTTGAACTGGCAGTTCATGGACAGTTCTTGAAGTTGTACTTCTCTTGAGGTATCTCTTTTCCATGAACAGTAGCTTAGGGTTTGCTTTTCATTTTGTTTTCTTGTTTGTGTCTACTAGTTCTGTCCAAACTAGTTCCTGGTTGGTTTTAGTCCTTTCTTTTCTAGTTTTCTCTCCCAGTGATCTGAATTCTTGCTATGCCCACCAAGGGCATACATCCCCCAACTGGAGCCTATGTTAGTGCCATTTCTGGTTCTCTCATTGTCTAGTTGTGTACTCTGGTTTTTTATGATAAAACTTTAGCTATGGGGTGTTTCTCATTTTGGCACGTGGGACAAGTGGGCTCCCACGAGGGTTGACCTCGGCATGTTTGAATTCACTTCTGGTGGGTGTTTCTCCCTCTGGTTCTATTTGAACTGTAAAATTTTGCAAATTTTCATAATCAATTGCATCCATGAGTGTTCAAATTGAGCCCTTGTCATTAGCATATTGTCCCTTCCTCATATTGCCTCACTCATATTTTGTCGTGTGATCCATTCGAATCCATTGTGTCATGCATATATTTCATTTTGGTTCATGTCGACATAGGTACCCAATTGTCTCCCTGACCTGTGTATGTTCCATTATTCTTTGTTGCAGGTTGTGAGAGAGACATTCCTTTTGTTGTGGTGACGGTGGGAACCCTTATTGGAATATCTTCTGGCTATTAGGCTTGCCTCTTGCCGAGTTTCTGATGTCTCGGCGACAGGTGCATTTTGTATTCTATTGGCATATGTTTTGTATTGCGACAGGAGGTCTTCGCGAAGGGGTCAGGTCTTGCTGACATGATTTAAAGTGGCACTCGGTAGGAGTTCTCTCTTCTCTTAGTGACCTAACATGCTCGGTTGTTTCGGCATAACTTTTCACTCTACATAGCGTCTCACAGAGGATTTCATGTTATGGAAATAGGTGGACTCTGTCGGCAAGAGAATCATTTTGTCTTGGTGAATGTGAATGACCTCGGATGATTTTTGGTGAAGCAAGGAGTTCTCTACATAACGTCTTGCCGAGGGGTAAAGGCTATAGGGATATACATGATAGGTGCTCTTCGGAAAGAGAAGCAAAAGGTTATGGCAACATAACAAAAGGGTAAAAGATATGCTTTCGGTATGACAAATGGCTTTTGACATAGTGTCTTAGCGATTGTGGTTGGCTATACCGAAATGTAAGAAGGGCATGGGGCTACTCCTAGGCTTCGATATAACAATTGGAGTATCACAGTGACTTGAAAGAAAATGATGTCTTCGGTGAAGCTTGGTGAAATCTCTAGGATGTCACCCCGAGGTCAAGATGTCATAGTGATATATGAAGAGAAGGAGGAATGCTCGGGGAAAGGACAATGTGGTCAATATGATATCTCACTGACCTGAGTATGTTATAGCGACTGCGATGAACAGGAGCGCGCAAGGAAAGTGATTGAATTGCCTTCAGCATGGTGAGGGTAATGTCTCAGCGATTGTTTCGATGATGAATAATGGTGCACTCGGTATCCTATGTGGACTTCGCTGGGATGTTATGCTAACCCACTGGCCTCTTGCCGACGGTGGTAGCCTACTTCAATGGCTAATGGAGATTTAAAAGGCAGCCATCTGATCATGGACGATCGACGGCCTAGATTCAATTTCACGTGTTTCAGGGTTTCTGTTATGTTTGCGCACAAAGGCCTGGAGCATTCATGGCTATAGATGGAAGGTTGTTGGATGTGTCGAGCTAGCATTCATGGTGACATCCCTAGGACAAGGGTGACATGGCCCGAGTATGGGAACCCAGATTCAGTGGCGGTTTTGACATTGATTGCCTGTCTTCATTCGTGTGGGAATGTCTTTTCTGCAGCAACCCAACCAGAGGTATTTATGTGACTAGAGAAGAACTTTTTGAAAGTCATAGCCAGAGTTTTGATTGGTCACAATGCAGTTGGGGTCTGACGTGGCGTGTTGATGTGGCTCTGGGTTGGATGGCAATCCCGGGACTGTTTAAAAGAAAATTTTGAATCATTTATAGAGGTCTTCGGCCAGAGTATTGAAATCATAACTAAGGAAAGGGCATCAGTCACAGAATCAGATTTTTATCAGAATTCAAGGTCTAGGGTTTTTAGCCTATAAATTGTAAGGTCTTGGGCACACCAGAATATGAATGTATTTGTTTAGATCTTTCAGTTTCTCCTTTGTATTGTGCAGGTAGATTGTTAATGAAATTGATCAAGGATCATTTTATGAACTTGTGTAATACTTTGTTACATTGTTTGTCTTGATAGTAGCTCATGTTCAAGGAGCATGTTAAATTGCTTTTATTATTTCAGAGGTCTCTCTGCATGGTCAAAGGATTTGATAAGCAGTCTCAAGAGTCTGATCACTAGTTGTAGGATTAATAAGGTTAATCTTGCAAAGGCTTTATTTGTCCAAGTAATCATTCCTTCTATTTGCAGATTGTCTCGACTCCTAGCCCAAGAATAATGGCACTAATCTGATATATGCTATTTGTCTTTAGGATTTCAATTATCTTGCTTGAGAACAATCATCCAAATTAATGTTTCTAAGTCCCATGAATGATATATTTGTGTTGAGTTTCATTCTCTGTTAATTTGTCTCTCTTATCCAACAATTTTCCATCTCTTGGATGAGTGTGTACATTTTAACCATGCCCGAGAATGCATCTGCTTAGTTTTATTTGAAGTCTTGTAAGAGTATGCACTGGTTGCTTACAAGAAATCTCAAAGTGTGCTTAAGGAACACCCTCCTGGGTCTTGCAGAGCCCGAAGTGAAGGAGAATGCAACAACTAGGTTTTGCATCTCGTTAGTTGGCCACCTGTCTAGCAAGCATTCAAGCATTGAGTGTGGCAAGCTCATAGGTGTTTGCTCAGACCTACTGGTTAGTTGTGAAAAACAACCAACA
>VDFB02025905.1:0-62700 GCA_007258455.2 Sequoia sempervirens
CTACATGTGAATAGATTTTACCAACCCTAAGGAGCTTACCTTTAAAAATTTCAAGCTCCTCATAATGTTCTTCTTTGACCTACATGTTGGTATTATTCTTTTTCAGCTGGTCGTCCATGCTAAAAATGGATTCCAAGGTGACTAGACCCTTGGGAAGTTTGTTAGACTTCAATTATATGATCTAATCATCATATTTTTGCTTGATCTTCTCTTGGTTCACTGTTGCAAATTCATCTTCTTGCAGCATAAATCTCAAGACCTATTCATCACTCTCAAAAACTTTCCAATGAACGTTATTATCTAGAATAGAACGCCTGATAACTATTTTAACATATGGCTGCAATTTTTCTTTCCTAATTTCACTTGGAATATCAACTTGAGTACTTATTGCATCTAGTCTATCAACATGCCTATTTTGATCCCTAGGAATAGAAACCAAATTGAAAGTATCAAACTCTTCTATCATATCCCACACCCTATATTTGTAGGATTTTAAGACATCACTCTTAGTAATATGTAGACCTCTCACCTGATTGATGATTAATTAATTGTCACCATAAACTTGCAAGCACCCATTCCCTCTTTTTTGTGCCCATTCCAAGACTTGAACTAGGCCTTCATATTTAGTAGTGTTGTTAGTACAAGAGAAATAAAATCTTAAAGTTGAGTAATCTTTTTTTACCTTGTGGGGACACAAGCATTGCACCCCCACCAGCACCGTTCTTGCTTTGAGAACCATCAAAGAAGGGTATGTGCAGGATCATCATGGAAAAATCAGGCCCTTAAGTGGAAAAAAATTTAGAAAAACCAAAGTTAGGTAACTTGACGTAAAAAATTGAATAAGTTATCTATATTATTTCAAAAATATGTAAGAATAGAATCTGTAGCAAATTGAATGTAGTTTCTAAACTACTAGTTTTTTTTTTTTTTTAATCTACTTGGTAAAAATTTAAAATTTCAATGCAGTAACTTACTTATATTTCAGGGAAAAAATAAGTAGGTGTCTATCTAACCACCCTAACCAGAATAAAATGATAATATTTTTTTATAATATATTAGATATAAGTAGAGGACTCATATCTGGCGGTAGTCATATTTTTGTAATTTTCAAATGAAATAGTGAATTTTGAATTTTTTATTACAACTTTTAAAATATTAAAACTCATGTGTCTAACCACCTTGCTTTGTCAAAACTTCATGAAATTCATTTTTTTTTTTTAATCCTATAGTATGTGAAGCATAGAATGTAATGCATGTTTCAAATTCAAAAAATGTGATACCATTTGAAAGCTATAGATATTTTTCAATCAGCGTATCAATCAAGACTTTAGTCGTAATTCAAATAGAAAATAAATAATAATTATTTATTAAATTCAAAATAAAGAATAATTCATATTGGTGGAAAGCTGAGAATCTCCTTGAAAAACCCTTTTTGTTTCATCAATTGTGGGTAAAAAAAAGTTGCAAGCCACATACCCATCATATCGCAACTTTTTTGGCCCATCATGATCCTATACATACCCAAAACATCTTCCACACTTCACCTTATTGTTCTAACTAATGTTCCACCTCCTTTTCGAGGTTTGGGATCACTGAATCAGGTTCATGCAGTATATAGATACCCAAACCTATTTCCTCAATGTTATCATTTGGGTTGTCAATGATATTTTCTATTGCCCATTCATTTAAAAGTATGTCTAGTTTTCTTTTTGCTTGTAGTTCTTGAGCAACAACAAGTTCATTATCATCAAAAATAGCACAATTAGTGTTAACAGCACTTGGCACATATGGTTCAATGTGATGTTTATCAAGTAACTTAGATTTGATGACCACTTTAGTCCCATATCTCATTTTGAATACCATGTGGGACCAATCTGGTGACAAATAACCTCCTATCTTGGTAGTAAAGTCTCTTGACAAACACAAAGAAAAATGAAGTAGTAAGTTAATGACTGAAATGTCTTGGGGAATGGAAAAATTGGGGTAGGCATGTAAGGTAAGGCTTGAACATTTGATAACACATATGGTGTTAATGGCTATCCCATCAAGTTGGACAAGGGTATGTGCAGGATCATCATGGAAAAATAGGCCCTTAAGTGGCAAAAAATTCAAAAAAATCAGAGTTAGTCAACTTGACATAAAAATTTGAATAAGTTATCTATATTATTTCAAAAATATGTGAGAATAGAATATGTACAAAATTGAATGTAGTTTCTAAACTACTAGGTTTTTTTTTTTAAATCTATTTGGTGAAAATTTGAAATTTCAATGCAGTAGTACTTAAATTTTAGGTAAAAAATAAGAAGTAGGTGTCTATCTGACCACCCTAACACAATAAAATAATAATATTTTTTTTATAATATTTTAGATATACGTAGAGGACTCATGTTTGGATGTGATGCATATTTTTTTGTAATTTTTTTCCAAGTAAATAATTAATTATGATTTTTTTATTACAACTTTTAAAAAATATAAAAAATCATATGTTTGAGCACCTTAACTTGCTCAAAACTTCATGAAATTCATTTTTTTTAATTTTTAATCATATAGTATGCAAAGCATAGAATGTGATGCATGTTTTGGATTTAAAAAATGTGATACCATTTGAAAGCTATAAATATTTTGTAGTTGTAATTCAAATAGAAAATGAATAATAATAATTTATTAAATTCAAAGTAAAGCATAATTTATATTGTTGGAAAGCTTAGAATCTCCTTTAAAAACCCTTTTCATTTCATCAATTTTGGGTAGAAGAAAGTCGGGTATGTGTAGGATCATGATGGGCCAAAAAGTGGCAATATGATGGGTATATATAGGGCATGTGGCTAATGACTTTTTTTAACCCAAAATTGATGAAATGAAAAGGGTTTTTAAAGGAGATTCTTAGCTTTCCACCAATATAAATTATGTTTTATTTTGAATTTAATAAATTATTTTATTTATTTTCTATTTGAATTACGACTAAAGTCCTTGATAGGTTTATTGAAAAGCATCTATAGCTTTCAAACGGTAACACATTTTTTGAATTTGAAACATGTGTCACATTCTATGCTTCGCATAATATAGGTTTAAAAAAAGAAAAATTAAATCTCATGAAGTTTTGACCAAGTTAAGGTGGTCACACATATGAGTTTTTATTTTTTTTAAAATTCGTAATAAAAAATTCATAATTAATTATTTACTTTGAAAAAATACAAAATATGCATACAGGAGACATGGAGTCCTTTATATATCTAAAATATTATAAAAATATATCATTGTTGTTAGTAATTGAATTTAACTACTATTTCTGAAAATTTAAATGCCTGATGAATTTCAATTTTCATAAATTTTATTTTAAATAGAAGCTGGTGGTTTAGAGAGCTACATTCAATTTTCTATAGATTCTATTCTTACATTTTTAAATAATATAGATAACTTATTCAAATTTTTATGTCAAGTTGCCTAACTTTTATTTTTCTAAAAAACTTTCCACTTAAGGGCCTGTTTTTTCCATGATGATCCTGGACATGCCCAATTGTCAGCCACATACCCTACACATACCCATCATATCGCCACTTTTTGGCCCATCATGATCTTGCACATACCCACAACTCCTTTCTCAAGAGGTTGATATTTATGTCCTAACTTATCAATAATTTGTTTGGGCATGACAAAACTACTTGCCCCTAAATTGAAAATGCAATTGTGAACTAACTTATCTCCTATTATCAAGGACACATAAAATGGGGGTGGTTTGACATCCTTACTTGGTTTTTTACTGTTTTATTGAGGTGCATTTTTCAAGACATCCTTGACTTGACCTTTTGGCACATCATTTGAAACACTAAAATCAACTAAGGAAAATTGTAACAAGTCTTTTTGACTAGGGATAGATAAGAAATCCCACATTGGCATATTCATATCCATATTTTTCATGGATTCAATAATGTTGAAGGGTGTGACAGTTTTTACCTTTTGATGGATCCTTGTAACAACAGGGTTTATCTGCAAGTGGGCTGGTTGGGGTTGTTTCCCAAGCTGTCCACCACTAATGCCTTATGAATTTCTTTACAAAATGTGTGTTACTTGAGGATTGGAAGTTCCAACAACCTCTTCTTCTTTTTTCATATCTAATCTTGAAAGCTCTCTTTTTGGCTTGAGTATTGGCTGCTATTAGAGAGTTATTATTGTTTACTCCAAAAAACTCCTATCCTTACCAATTCAGGAGAGTTGTGTCACTTGTAGGGAGCTCCTATTATTGGGATGATTCACCATTAGGCACATCTTGCAGACCCAATACATTTTGAACTATCAATACTTTATTGATGACGCCATTCAAACATGTAGTTTCATTATGGGCCTGGTTGCAAGGTTGTTTTGAACAGCTACCATATCTTTGGTTGCACTGATTGGAACTAGATTATATAGCTGAAAAGGCCTTGGATTCAGATTTTTTCTTGCACCTTGAAAGTTTCCTTGATATGCCTGCTTGTTAGTTTGAAATGTCTAACTTTGATTTTGATTTTGAGGCTGCCAAAGCTTGAAACCTTGAAACTGCTACTTTTTAATGCTTATCAGCTCATTTCCAAAAGTCTGAAGAAGATTCTCAATCTTTTTTTGGCTACTTTTTTATCTCTTGTAACTTTTGAGATTGTCCCTAGACAACAATTTCTTCACTAACAACAGCTGGTAAAGGGGCTATTTGAGGTGTTGGAAAAGTTGTAGGAGGTTGTATATCAGGGAAAAAAGGCATAGGAGGCCTAGGGGAAATTCTTCTAGCTTGTATGAGGTTTTTTTTCCCCTTACAACTATATCATAAGCTATTGGTAAGGTATTTCCACCCATAGATTGTATTAAAACAAAGGCCCTCAAAAAATAAAGAAATGTATACTCAACTAGAGGCCTTGTGGGCTCCGGAATTCTATCCCATGTTCTTTGAAAAATGGAAATTGAAATTCGCCATTCGTTCATGAGGAGCCCTTTTAATGTGAGTCAGCTACTCCACTAATGACAAGTTGTCATACTTGTCCTCAAATTTCTTGCATAATACCTCTCCTAATTCACCCACATTCTAATGGAATTAACTGCTCAACTCTTGAACCATTGGAGTGCTTTACCTCTGAATGATGCTACTAGGAGCCTCAAAAAAACATTTTCTTGAGTTATGTGATGTACTAAAAATAGATTTGAAATATCCTTAATGTGTTCAGCCAGTGTGGTTTGATCTTCACCTGAAAAATATGGCACACTTTTAAGAGCAACCATGGAAATGTCATCATGTTGAGCCAATTGAAGTGGGTTGCCTCCATTAAAGGTGAAAAAAAATGATTTCTCAAAACAACCATATTTGGCACCAATTTTTGCTACCTTATATTTCTTAAAACTCTCACTACAGGTGTAGTTGAAGTTTTCTTTCTTGATGAAACAACAACTTTCTTTGTTGGCCCACCTCTCCTTCAAGGTGGTGAAAGTTGCAAATAATCAAATGGGATAAAATTTACCCTTGTCTGAATCTTTTTCATATGCTGCTACAACATTGGTCTGCTGTCAATTTCCACATTTAGAGTCACCAAATATTCTTGTGTGACCTCCTAAAGGCTGGAAAATTGTTGGTTGCATATCAAAACCAACAAACACATGTATTTTTCTAATCCAAAATGATTAGAAGTGTCCCACCAAGTGTACCAAAATTTTTAGTGATCCAGATTTGCACCCCTAATGCATAGTTATGAATGAACTCGGTAGGTTTGGATGTAATATGGGACTGCTTTCAGGTTGTGGGCGTCCTATTCAAAAGTAGACCTCCAGATTATGGGTTGTCTCTCCTTTTGATGCCACCTAACTACTGATTTATGAGGTGAAGGGTAATAAATACATAAAATCGTGAACATAAATTGAAGATGCCTAAGTTGATACACCAAAAACCAACTAGGATAGGTGATAATAGCCTATCACATTCAAATCAATGTCATAAGACTTTGTTTACACAACTCATTTTTACATGCATTTCACATAAAAAAATTATAAGAAGGTTTCTAAATAGGACTTTTAGAAGGAAACAAAAGGTCTCACAACTAACAACACTATTCACTAACCCAACTTATAACCTAGATTAACATGCATTTTTTGCTAAAAAGATGCCTAAACATGATACAATTTTGCAAGGGAAAATGAATTTCACAAAACAAATTGATCAATCACTAACATCATACTACGAAACATGAAATGAGAAGGTAAAATGCTCTATATTTTATTGATGCAAATTTTCTCACTATATAACAAGTCCATTTGAGTTATAATACTGCTCCATGCTGAAAAACAACTCCAAAAGCTAAACCTATCACTCTGTTGGAAAGAAAGAACTCCCTCCAAAATTCCAAAATGAGGTTACTTAAGAAAAACCCATCAAATAGCCTCACACATGTCCATCTAGAATGTTCTAGTCAGATGTAGCAATGAGGCCAAAAAGAACCTTCTAAAATCGCTCCAAAAAGTCCTCCAAATAGTCCAAGGTCAATCCAATACCATAGTCATTCCAAAAGTGTCACAAAATAGCCTCCAAAATAGCATGTCTCTCCAAAATAGTCAAATGCACCACTCACACATTCTCCTCATGTCTGCAAGTCATCATTTTGTCTCCTAGCCTTGACCCATGCAATATGTGTGTTTTGAAAACACAAAGCATTGATTTGCATTAAAACAAAATAATTTGCATAAGTGATTTATAATCCATCACTTAAGAAAATCACTTTACATTCCAAAATAGAATGCAAAAATTCCCCACAATCAATATTAAATTACATTACATTTGCGTATGAATAACATCAAAGTGATTTGTAATTCACTTAAATCATGTTTTTACACTTTGAAATAAAATTCCAAAATATAATGCAATATCAAAATGCTACCAAAAGCATTAAAAAAAATAAAACTCCAAGGAATTTTATCATTTACACCTACCATCATTCTACACTTCAAGGCCACACACTTGGTGAACTTCTCTAATTTTCCAATGAAAAATGAAGGCCCAATTTCATCCTATGTGGGCATCAGAGACTCCACACACCTTGGAAGGCACATTCAAAAAGTTTTGAAAGCATCATATGACCTTAGATGTTTCAAAGGTCAAATGAATAACTCACACTTGGCACATTTCACATGTTTCATTTTGAAAGACTTAGCAATTTTGACACAAGGCATCAAGTTTTCAAAAGGCATAAAGAAAAAGTTTTCCTAAGTCTAAAATCCCACCATTCTGTCCCCACTAGATTTTAATGTGTTTTCATTTTTTAAAATGAAAGGGAAAATATTCCCATCGACCATTCCCAAGATAGGGTTTTAACCCTAAACAACAAAAGATGGAAAATAATTTGGAAAAAGCATCATTTTTCACCATTGAGCATTTTGGAAAGAGACATGTTGCCACCATAGGGTTTGAAGTGTGCATAGAAAATGTGCTTTTTGACTAGTTTCTTGGAATTTTTTTAATGAGAAATGCATGGAATCATAGGTAAATTGTGATTTTGGCACAAAATATTTGTTTTTCACCTTTTTTGGAGGCCATTTCATGTATTTTTGTTGCGGCCTGTAGCATTTTCTAATAATCTTGGGTGCCACTTTTATCTTTTGTCTTTGTCCTCCATCAAACAACTGCCATGATTGAATATCAAATCAAGCTCAAATGAAGGGTTCTCAATAGTGAAAAGCTCTACACATTTTAATGAAAAATAAATGAGCCATTCGAGCTCAGGTAAGCTTTCATCGAACCCGCATCATTTTTTTTTTAGTAAAAAGAGCTCCTTGGAGCCTCCAATCTTGAATATAAAGAAACATTTGAGAATGAAATGAAGAAAGCCCCAACATTTTTTATTTTTTTTTGTGAGAAAAAATTTACCATTCTTTGTCGTGGATGAGAATAGAGTAGGGTTTTTCTTACTTGTCATTTATTTAAACTCCATATCTTTTGAATGGCACTGTATTTTCAATCTATAATAAAATAACCCATATGGGTTTTTTGTTTTGTAGACAAATGACAACTTATGGCAACGGTTGTAGCATAGTGAAATATGGCATCATATTCTTGATCTTGCTTTTTAAAAAACTTCATGACAACTTTTTCAAAGGCTCTGTGTTTGTAATTTTTTGTAAACCCTATATGGGTTTCTTCATTTTGTAAAAGGCTTTGCAATTTATGGCCACGACCAAGAAAATGACATATAGTTTTGATTTGTGTGTTCTTTCTAAAAATAGAAAATGTCATACAATTCTCCTTTGATTTTTGAATTTTAAAAACCCATGATAGCCGTTCAAAATGGCACTACATTTAAATTCTTCCTCAACCAATTTTTGTAAACCCTAAGTGGGTTTCTTCACAATGTAGAAAGCTTGCAATTTCTGTAAAAACCCTAAGTGGGTTTCATGCTTTTGAAGAAAACTTGTAACTTTTGACCACGGTTGTAAAGAAAACTGGGTTTTTTCATTTTTTAGCAAGTATTTGCAATTGATTTTTCAAACATTTGTTACCTTTATGTAGAAATTTTTTTTTTCATGATTCAATGCCAATGTACAGTATGTGTATAAATTAAAAGATACATTTCTTTTCCATTCTGCAATTCTTGAGAATCATGAAAGCAATTGTTGCTTTTATTTTTTTCATTCTTGTTATTATCTGAAAGATAATCCATCTCCCCTACATCACAATTGGGGTTTTCATTAGGATACTCTTGATCAACACTGCTCACTAGGCCCTAGACATCATTGTTTTTAAATTATTTTGAATCTCTCTTTTGAGGATCGATGTTCTTACAAGGCCTGCCACTCTATTTTTGTCATTTTGGTCCTTCAATGCTTGAATGAGGACCATTACTCATCTTGGTCTCCACCAAATAAGTTAATAGTGATGGTTGTTGTAGCCTCCATTTACTGCCTTTGACATTGTGAAAAAATTTCCTTGGCCTATTTGGAAGAAACTCCTTTTAGCATTAATTCCATGCTTCATCTTCATGTATTCACTTGCATTTTAACATTCATGGAGTGGTTTCTTTATCAATCTAATTTTTATTGTTATAATGTTATCAATCCCATTTGTCACTTGGTTGCCCCATTTGGTGCACTCCATACCTAAGTAAGAGCTTCAACTATGCATTGCTATGGTAGTCTGATTAGGTATACTATCCGCTTGCAATTCTTTTGTGCCTATTGAATGTACTTTGTTTCTCCATAGAAGACAATGATGCCCCTTTATTTTTTGTCACTTTGTTTCATCCAATTAGGTGGCTTCAGTGACTTGTCCTGGTCTTCTCTTTCTAGTGACTTGAGAACAATATTGCAATGCTTATGAAAAGTTTTTGTGCCCATGGTTTTGAGTTTATTTTGTATTTCCTCATAGAATACTAGCTTTTGGGTCATTGGTTATTTGCTTGAACCACACAGTGTCATTACTCTTCTAGGATCATGAACCCTCAAGGCCTAACTATTCTTTATGCTTCATAGTATTTCCCTTAACATGAGATGAGTATCCTTATTTGATTTTGATGACTAGGGGATTATCATGATCATTGCACACTCATAAAACTCTCCCCCTCATCTCTTGTAACATTGTGGACATTTGTGTCCTTTCTATAGCCTCTCTGTTTCTAGGTTCTTTGACATTTTTTTTTCTTTTTTTGTAAACTTTGTGGTTTCAGGTCCCTGTAAAACCCATTTTTTCCTATTTCAAAAACAATGTGGACATTTGTGTTCAAAATGAGAAACCCTCCTTATATGAAAAACACATATGTCTCAAGGTGATGAACACACATAATACTCCAATGCTTTCCTAGGTGTCTCCACAACCAAATTCTATTTGATTTCATAATCTCACATAATTGTGATTGAAGTAAATGACTCATCTTCACTTTGATAACTTTTCTAAGTTAGTCTCCATCGAAAGGTGAAAGGTGGATCATGTTGATTGAGCTTTGTTAGCTTCATTGGTGTTTCATTCTGAAATACATTTCTTTTTTGGACCTTGTTTTCTTGTAACATGATTGTATTATTTTCACGGGCAGTGTATACTTCCTTTGGCTCATCTAGATTTGTTGTCTCTTTCACCATGTCCTTTCACTACTCTTTATCATCACCTCCGGTCACACAAGGTTATTATTGCTCATAGATTCTTGCCTCCAACTATTGATATATTTTCATGATTGTTGTCCCTCTATGAGATGAATCAAGATTTTTTTCTTTCCTAATTGTGCCCCAATCTTCATGGTTTCCACAATAATTTTTTACCTTTTGATCATGTGCAACACATATACACTATCTCCTCACATTGATCCTAGTGGGAAAAAACATGTCACCTATGTTGGTGACCTGAAAGCTCACCATCCTATGTGATGTGTGGTTGTCCAATAGGGTTAAGGTGAGAGGAACTTGAAATTACCTTGGATTATTCCTTCTTGATGCCCCATATGCTTCATGATGGCTTCAGGCATGCCTTGATTTATCCTTCATTATTTAAGAGATGAATATTTGAACTTGATCCATCTATAATTGAACTTGATGCGTCTCTAAAATAACTTACTTATTTTAATAAAATAGATCATGGATCCACTTAAGATGATTGAAAGACATGTCCAAAAAAATGTATCTTTATTTTGACATGATGGAAGTCATATGGGATGATTCATTATGAAAGATGAAGTTTGGACTTTTGATAGCTCAAATTCTATGTTGCATCATTTGAATTTGATAATGAAATTTGACCAACTAGTGTGATTCCATATTGATTTAATGCATTAAAGGCATGTATATCTTTGATCAAGTTGCTTAATTTCTTATCCCTCTTAAAACATCATATGGTGACATGCTGAGCTCTACCCTCATGGGAACCACATTTACCCCACATATTGTGATTAGCTGAATTAGAACAATAACAAGACTTGTCCTGTATCTACACATGAAGCAAACATGTTAGAAAAATAAATGCATATTTTGGATGTGTTTGGTAACTTCATTGTTCCCTTAGACACCTAAAGTATGTATTTCTTATTTAATGCATCTAGAGATCAGTTTATACATGCATATGTGTATGTTCATGTAAGGTTGGAGAATTTTCATTGCTTAGAGCATTGCTCTAACATCATTTCTATTGCCAGATGTAGGAATTAGTAATAATGAGGAACTAGTAGGGACAAGTAGCTCAGATTAGTAGCAGTACGAGACAACACACCTTGAACCAATCATTCTCAGGCAATGACTGGTCTCTCTCCTTATATATGCACATTTATATTTTTTTACTTATTCATGTATATTCTTTTCTTTATTTTTATTGAATAAGTGAAGTTAGTCTCATGAATTGTGTGAGAAAAATATGCACTTTCATGATTATCAATAAAGATTTCATTTGTAACACATATGGTTCTCTTTCTCATTTGTTGTAATTGCAACATTGGAATAAAATGTAATCTATTTCTTTGACAATCCCCTTCATGCATATTGATGACTATGTAGACTATTGTTTATCTTTTAAAATGTTTAAACAGAAAAATAAAAAGAACAAACACTAAGTTACCTGATTTCAATTGAAAGCTAAAAATCAGGTAAGAGTTGTGATGTAGCATTGAATATCTAAGATTAGGCATTGTTCTACACCTATTTTGAAAATGAAGATCTACATCCTTCATGGTCATTTCATGTTGAGTTTCATATTTAGAAGACATCATTTACAAGGCATCATTCAAGGTATCATTTTCCATGATTCATGCTCTTTGTTTCATGTTTCATGCCTTCATTTCATTATCTCATCATTTGGTTTAATTACCTACAAGGGGTTTGACCAAGGCAAACCCCTACTCCCTAAAAATTGACTCTCTCTCTCTTTGTTTGATTGAAGATCCTTTGAAGATTAGGTTTCAAAGTTGGAGAACACCATCAAGTTGTCGCAAGGTTCTCATCTTCACAAAAAGTACCTACAACCCAGAAATCAAGGTTTCAAATCCAGCAATCAATTGGGAAGGATAGAGAAGACATTGAAGACATGATTTAGACTTTGAAGTTCTAAAAACCCTAACTAGACTCATACACCAATCCTAATGTATGATTCCCAGTTTAGGTCATTTTTTAGATTTTGGCAGTTTTAGATACCCTTTTTCCATAAACAAGGTTTTTGCAGAGAAACCCAGATCTAGGACTGATATACCTAGAATGGCGTATGAGTCCTAGTAGGCCTAAATTTTAGGTTATTGAACATTTCAGGCCTCCATTCAAGCTCTCTCAAGTTTCTAGGTACTCCTTTATACTTTTCCGGTTTGTTTTGATTTATTTGCATTTATAGGTCATTTATTCAAGTTTCATGCATCACTAGGTTTTGTCCTTAGATTTTACATTTCATACATTTTTTCAAGCCCTAGCTTGGTGGTGAACCCCAAATTAATCTCTAAGCATACCCTAGGACAACCCTATAGCAAGATCTCTTTCCCCATTCTTCATAGGATTGAGATCTCTAAGGCATCCATGAATGTGGAGCATAGAAAGTTTGTTGTGCTAGGTCCTAAAACCCCTGGGGTGAAAATTTTATATCTTACAATTGGTATCTATTTTATTGAAGGTTTTTCTAACAATCTCAGTCACTACAAAATTCTCATACCTTTACGTACTTGAAGGTTAAAAGTACACAAAAAACTTATGGCTATGCCCTTCCCATAGTTCAGGTACATCAAAAATATGCATCCTACACAATAGTTTCTGAAGGCCAGAATATTGTTGTCATTGTTGTTCACAACCATTTCAAGAGCTATGTAAACCCGATTTGCTTCCTACTCTGTCAGACTTCCTAAATTGCTCAACTTTTCATTCTTTTCCATCTTAATAACCAACAAGAATGATAATTAAGATATTAATGCTAAAACTTGCTTTGGATTGATTTTGAGTAGGCTAGTCTTTATGTAATAATTAGTATAAAAGTGATACGTTTGTATATTTACAATTTATCATTTTTTTAGTCTAGTTTAATTTTGGTTCTCAGCTTGTTAAAGTAGTTAAAGACTTCTACTAGAAATTTTAGTTAAATTTTAATCTTTGTAGAGTTTGATCAAGTTTTCAAATATATATAAGATTATATTGTAAATAGACTAATCCTACATTGGTAAGTGAAAGAATAAATAATCACTATAAATAACATAGAATAATAATTTTCAAATGTAATGTCTCACTATTTACTATTTTTTACTTGAAGAAATCATTAGATAAAATTTTCAGACCTTGTGATTTATAGGCCTAATCAACATAAATTGATTTTGATTTATAAAATAAATAAATTATAGATAATACTAATGCTTGATCAAATCTCTTTAGATAAAGAATGGTAATTCTTTGTTGCAAGGATCTTCAATTAGGTACAATCTTAATTTCGGAGATTAAAGGTTTGAATATGAATTTATTTTATTTTCAATAATACTTGAATGGTATATTTATTTCACAACTTAAACTAACCTATGCAAACTAATGTATATTTTCATTAAAAGCCTTATGAACTATAATAAATAAGGAATGCAACTTGGACTTTGAACTATTTAATCTACAATTAAAATTTTAGACTTGTCTATTATTTGTTCAAATATTAAAGTCTTGCAAATTACCTTTTATAATGATAATTAGTTTTTAAGTATAGGCAACTAACAATGTCGATCGTACTAATCAAGCACAAGGGTGAAAGTATAGCTTCACAAGATCTATGATTGGTGACTTATAATAGTGCATAACTAACATAGAAGAAAGAAAATAGAGTAGGATAGTGTCTGATTGAGAATCCATGTGTCATGAGTCAATTTAGCACAAATTATGTGATTCCAAGAAATAATATCAAGACAAAATTTGAGAATAATTTTTTGGAGTAAATAATCCTAGATTTAAGAGGGTGTCAATATCAATGAGAAAGGAATTTGAATCCCTTACTTAGACATGTGATCAAATGATAGACTAATCAAACATAGATAAAAAAAACATACTTAAAAGAAGGAAATCTGCATTATTACATACATCATCCTCAATTATATGGTGTGTCTTTGATTAGATGTCATTGGTAAATGGGATTTATTACTACCAAAGAAGTCAAAATTTTTCCCTTTTCACACAATGTGACCCACTACACTTTTCAACACACCCTATCTTAAATACAAGTACATGTATAGAAAAACAAAACTCTGTAAGAAGAAATTGATAAAAAGCAAGACCACACTAAGGAGGACAAAGTCATGTCTTTGCATCAAAAAACTCACAATTGAAGTTTTGTACTCATAATTGGATATTCATGATCAAAGTCCTTATTTTAAGTGCCAAATCATTGTTAAATGATATTGATATCATGCATCAACAAGTCAAAATCAATAAAGAGCTAGACACTTTTGAACCCCTTTCAGTTTATTAATACATTCATTCTCAATTTTATAATTTTGGTATGATTATTTTTTATTATTTAATGATCCAATTAGACTCCTAAATTTGTGTAAGGTGTGTTTTATTTCTATTAATTGTCAATCTCACTCTCAGGTAATTTTTGTATGACTATTTTTTGTTCCTCCTTGCCCTTCACTTATTGGGGTAGTTTATGATTATAATAAAAAGAATCAAAGAATGTATATACTATAATCATTTTAATTTCTCATTGCTTATCCAAAATTTTACTATTGTTTTATATATTTTTCTAAAAAATAATAATATTTTAAGATAAAAAAGTTTGAATACAATCATACAACCATCAAATTTGAATTACACCTAATAATTTCCTTAATAGATCATTATAAAAAAAAAATTATCACATAAAACTAACTCCCCCTCTTACCAATATATACTAGTAAATGAGAAAAATAGTCAAAGAACTTTATAGTTATTGACAAAGATGAATAATTGAATGCAAAAATCTTACAGCCTTAGAAATCAAATGGAAACAGTATACACGTAAATTTGGCTCTATAACATCTTAACTGAAGCTGAGAAATAGACGACTTCATGCACATTCAATCTTTTGAGTAGCAACATAGATGATATATATGTTGTGTTGAATTTCGGGAGTTTCCCTGCAAAAGAGGAAGGGAATATACGAGGGCGCCCTACAAATTTTGTTCTAATAACTTTCTCCCAAATGGGAACCGGTTTAGGGTTAAATTGGCTCGAGAGACGAGTAAACTCAATCCTCTCGACCACTAGAATGTGGCAAGTCGTAGTATGCAGACCTTCCTTCCTCTGGTAGATGCTCCGTAAAGTTTACAAAACTACTTATTTAGTGTGAATTAATAAAATATTAGTAAATGTGGGACTAACAGCATATCCATCCGTTTTGAAACTAAATGCTCATAATTTTTTTTAATGTTTTAATCGCTAGACCATTGCCATTGCTATACAGTACATTTATTAGGCTGCAATGAAATCTTATTTATACTTTTCTTTAATTAGAATTTTCTTTTCTAATAAAAAAACTTACAATGAACAGCTGCAAAAGCAGCTACAGGTCTAGAACATACAATGAACAGAAGCATCACCGAAAATCAAATGTGGATCTTTACTTCTAATTTTGCTGGTCTTAGTATGCTTTACTTTGTATAGTTTAGGTCTTTATCTATTGCTGCATTGTATTCTGGTTTTCGTTACTTCTTTTCTTTGCTTTCTTTGCAGCCCATTGTTAAAAAAGAGGGCATGGATAACATTTCAAGGAGAAGAAAGTTTTAAAACCTCGTTATTAAGATTGGATTCTTAGCCACTATTTGGAATGTTTTGATCCTTTAGAATTGGCTCTTAGTAAAAGTATTGTTCTTTGTGAGTTACTTTTTATAGACTAAGTATCCAAAAGTCTCATGATTAAACAATATTGTCATGATGTCTAGGAGGAGACCTTATCCCATGTCACTAAGAAGATGTCTAACTTGAGGAGGTGGAGATCAACTAGTATAACACACTGAAGGAGGTAGAAATTTGTGAAGAGAAGTGGGAGGAATTCGGGTCACAATGAAAGCAACATTCTCTGATAGTGAAGAAGCACATACAAATACTCCACTTCTAATGTCATATTGTTGTCATAATCTTAAATTTTCCAGTGAACATTAGAAATGATAACCGACTTCATATATGTTGACAAAAAGTGTAGATCATTATCCAAGGTTTTATACTTTATTCTATATAATAAACCCTAGTGTGATGCAACAAAAAGGGAAAACTTAGATACAAGTTGAGTTCAAACCAAGTTTTAATATATTATACACCCCATTATATATTAGATCATATATTTGTATACAATATTTAATATGTTCATTATCATGATATATTATCAATCTTCCTCATTCCTCTCCTTTGAGTATCCCTCATATATCACCTATCTTTGTCTTATGCTCTTATGTCCCCTTATTCTTCTTCATATCTAACCTCTTTATGCCTCTTCATAGTGTCTTTCTCTATCTCCTCCCATAATAAGTATAATATTCCCATGATTATGCCTCTTTCTTTAAGATATTTACACTATGACTCATAACTCATGTATGATTATAAATTACCCTAATGATATGTATGTTAATGCATAACCTTATGTATATGTATACTAAGAATCTAACTCTCTTGTGTGGTACCTACTATGGCCTCTATTGTATTGTGTCTCCACAAAATGTTGCACTCTCTAGCAGTCAACCATTATGGCCTTTAAGGCATAAGAGAATATCATAAATGGAAGTATAATGCTATTTTTTGTACCACTAGAATCTTGCCAACATTCTTCCTCCTAAAACATTGTCTCATTCTCAAGATAGCCTAGTGAAATCACTTATAAAATTTATTCTTCATTTGAAACCCTACAAGTGTTAGAACTCACAAAATGTAGACATGAAACATAAACAAACGTAGATGAAAACATGATGCATTCCTAAAATTATGCTTGACTGAAATAATGTTAATGTAATTCTCCTAAGCCTGCTTTTGAATGCTCTTTAGGATGCTCAAATATGCTCTTAATAGTCTAATGATTTATCTAGGATTTCAAATGGTGAAAAAGACTTGTATTTATATAAAATTCTTTAATTTCCCACTAACTAATAACCAATAGCTGACAAATAACTTTAGATTTTCTTTCTATAAGGTGCAAAATAGGTTGGACAAGGGTGTTGGATGCCCTATCCTAGACTTATTTTGTGTCCTTAAGTATTAGTGAATAAATGTTAACTCCTTAATCCCAATTCAATTTTTGATTTTTTAAAGATTATTATGAAACAAGAAAATTTAACATAAAATTGGACCTAGGCACATGAGGGGGAGCTAAACCTAGTGTAAAATTGTCAAGGGTGAAAATTTATGATGGTACATATATATAGTTCACTTAGATTTTTTTGATTTGTGAGAAAATTAAGCCCATACAAACTTTTCCATATGAATTGTCCACTTCCATTTGTCAATAGTTTCCATGCAGGTGAAATTTCAAACTTCAAAAATTGCCTAGGCAAAGTCTTTGTAGGTGGATGGATTCCATCTTCCCACATCCCACCATGGATGGTATTTCCTTCCTTTTGCATTTTTTTCTTTTCATATGAGCCTCCACTCCTAAGTTCTTCATCTGGTTTAGATGGATTTCTTAATGTATGATATAGGATCTCCATTTTAGGCTATTTTTCTACATGATACCAATAGGATCTCTCACATGGGCCAAACTCTCGTGTTGCATCCTAATCATAGTCAAATCCCCACATCATGTAAAGGGTCAAATTTCTACATGAGGTAAAAATGAAAGGATTGGCTCTCATCTATCACCATTAATGACTCAAAAAATAATGTTGTAGCTACTTATTTTGATCCATGGTTCCTTGTAAAGATTTTAAATTTTGTTTGGTGGGGATTTTGTTGGAACTAAAATTTCCGCTTTGGCTTTCACATATCCTTTTCATTCTATTTTCATCATAAAACCCCTCACTCTTGATTTTTATTATATTTGAATAGTAAAAAAAAATTCCTTCATATGCATAGTCCATAAAGTAAAGCATTTCATTATCATTGTAAAATAAATCCTTCCCTTAGAACACTCCCTCAACAACACAAGGTATGTCGCCAAGATAGTATAATATTGAAGAGAGTCGTGTTAATGTCTCCCTGACGAAGTCAATAGAAGGCTAATGAAGATATCGAGGAGACTCTCATATATCGGGGAGACATCCTCAATTATATCCTTGACAACCCAAATAGCAATATATCGAAGAGACCTAGGTGCATCAAAGAGAAAATCTAACATGTCTCATCAATAAGATACAGTCACAACGATACTCTAAAATATGGGGTTATTGTGCATTTAGGAAACAAAAAAACATCTCTCGGACATCAAGAAATTATTATAAAATAAATGATAAATTACTAGCAACAATGGGGTCGAGAAAATAGTAATATTGAACAAACATCAGTATGTTGGTGAGAAAAATGAAGACATCTCTTTAACATTGTAAGAAAAAAGTGAGAAAAAAATGTTAGAGATACATGAAGAAATTGAACAAACATTGATAAAAGTATCAGTGACATTCAAACAATAGCACATCGAAGAGACAAGTGAACATCAAACAGACCTTTGTGAAAGTCTCTTCGACATGCTAGCATAGCTATGAACGTGCATTATTGACGACACTGAGGGACATTGAGGAGAGATGGGCATGGATGCAAGGAAAAGTGGAAAATCTTTGCCAATTGGCAAATTCTAGGAATCAGCCAAGTCGAAATTGGTGAATTTCTCGCACCCAACAAGGTGTCCAAATCACCTGAATTTTATGAACTATAGGTCCAATGCATGTCCATCTGCCAATGATTTTTTTTATGAGGCTTATTTAAGCAACAAATTCTCCATTTCCAAACTACATGTTTCAATTGGACCGACTAATATTTTCACTTGGAATCCTGAAAGCATTTAAGAAAACACCTACATATTTGCTTGTGAAGACCCATTTTGCCAATTAAAATTAATAAATAGTTGCTCATAAGGACCTATTTTTCCAATAACATTAAAAAATAATTACATTTGAGGACACATTTTTCCTTGAAAATTACAACATATCGTTGTATAAGCACGCAAGATTTTCCAATTTTTTAATATACCATTTAAAAATCCCAAAGAATTCACCAAATATGGAATCATGGATTGATATAAATACAATCGAAAGTGTCATTTATTCTTGCACATTTTGTTTGGTTCTGAGGTTCTACTTCTCCATTCAGAAGTCAGCAAAATCTGAAAAAGTAGACTTAAAGGGTGAGTGATCATTTCTTCATAGTGTTATTAGTTATAATAATAAGTTTTCTTTATCTCTTTTCCATTCTTGCTTCAACAAAGTGAACCTTAGAAGTTAGAACCAAACTCTAAATTTTTGAAGTTTTCGAAACCTCTGACCCACTGAGTAGAAAGATGACCAAGAAAGACTTGCAACTCAACAAAGTGAACCATCAACCAAGTCAGGGAATTGTGAAGTTATGAAAATTTAGAGGTCCACAACAAGGTTATATAGCTCTGAGGACTAGCGACTAAGTTTAGGAAAAGCCAAATATTTTATATTGTATTCCATGGTATTGAATTTGATATGTGATTCTGCACCATATTTAAAGAACAACACTTATCACACTACTTAGAAATTCCTATTGCATTTCCATTCACATAATCTTTGATAAATCACTCAAAGGAATATCATTAATCCATTCCTTGAACATAAATAAATACAATTGAAAGTGTCAATTATTTGGAATTCAGCCAAAGCCGAAAACATAGACTTAAAGGTGAGTGATCATTTCTTCATAGTGTTATTAGTTATAATAATAAATTTTCTTTATATCTTTTTCATTCTTGTTTTAGTCTTAAAGATGATATTGAGTAGGGAATGGGATCTATATTATTATTCTCTATCCTTAAAAAAGAAGACATTTTTTTCCAATTTTTATTCAAAGTGAGAGATGAATCTGTCGAGCGAATTAGAGATCAATATGTCGAGTGAATTGAGCAGTAAGGGTAAGGCTCCTGCCACTCCTCGGGATGGTGAAGAGACTCCTGCTACTTCTCAGATGCCTTTTGCTCCTCAGGGTGGTGAAGAGACTGGGAGGCCATCAAAATGCAATAAACTTAGATGTACCATAAAATCTTACTTTGGAATTTCCAAAGCTTCTGATCCATCAGGTCAAGATGGAGCTACATCTTCAACTCTTCCACAAAATATTGGTCGCATTCCCAATACCTCACCGCCACTGGAAGGTCAAGTTGATATTGTCATTGATTTAATTCAAAATGTATCAAATCGGGATAGCAATACTGCAGAAGATGTTCCAAGTGATACCTTGGGCCTGGTTAGCCAGAATGAGATAATTGACTTAGATGAGGATGATGATGTTGGTAGGAAGAAAAGGAAAAATAAACCAAAAAGGGGGCACTTGTGGGAAATGACAAGGAGTTTTCAACCTGGTTGGACAAGTCGATGTACCCATTCATTGAACTAGTGGGGAAATCAAATGATATTGAAAATGCAATATTGGCCAGATGTACGATTTGCACTTGGAAATGTGGAAGAGACAAGATGTTGCAAGTAAATATTGACACTATAGAAAAGCATATTGGTAAATTTTATGAAGCACAAATCATTGACAGAAAGGAACAATTAGTCATATGATGGAAATCAAAGGAAGAATGTCTTCAAGTTAGGTATGTTGCAAATCATGAAGTGCATCATCAAAAAATGTTGAAGCTTCGTGCATGTAAAGGTACACTTGATGGTCAATTTTGGAAAGCAATGGAAGCAACAAATTTGTCAAAAATTGTTCAGATGACTGTTGTTTTTCATATTTTGTCTAGAGGGCATCCTATGATAGACTACCCAGAATATTCTGGTTTATTATCTTATTTGAATGTTCCTCACTATCCCTACTCACATTGGTCAGTAAACACTGGATTGGAATGGGAAAACTGTCTTGTTGTAGTGGAAAGGGAAAATTTAAAGGTTAAAATAAAAGAGTCAAATTTCATTGCATTATTATTAGATGAAGTTACTACAGTAGACAATACTTCTTGGGTCTATATGCATTTATATACTGTACAACAACATGTTTTCCCAACTCATCTTCTTTGTGTTCATAAAATGAAGGAAAATTCAACATCGCAAAATATATTTGAACTAGTCAATAAATCTTTGAATGAAATTGCAGGTATGGATGAGTTGACAATTTCCAAAAAGTTGGTGTGTACAGGAGGTGATGGAGCTGTAGTGATGCAAGGTCAAAGGATCGATGTTTGCACAAAGTTACAAACTACTTGTGCACCATACATGCTTGGAATTAACTGCATGGCCCACATAATGAATTTAGCATTCAAAATTATAAGCAAGTTTCCTACAGTATCAAAATTCAAAAATCTAGTCCATGAGATCCACGCATATTTCTGTTGAAGTCCTAAACATTTCACAGAATTTCAAAATTTTGTTGAGGGAATAACACCAGGAGACAAGCTTCTTAAGGATGTTGATACCAGATGGATCTCCCTGCATGGACCAACACAACGAGTTCTTTCATAATATCAATCCTTGATTGGAGTGATGTATGAGCATTGCAGCATAGTAGACAAAGCTCCTGACCTCTAACATAGGTTAAGCGATATAGAGACACTCTTGAATTTAACTAGTCTTCTCCCCATGCTAGATGTGATGAACGATCTTGTGAATAAATCCCAAGACATAACTATGTCTACTAATGAGTATTCCAATCTATACAAACATACATGTTTGGCCCTCGATCATCTATATCTAGATCTAACACAAGATGGCCCAAATTATTTCATGTGGTGGAAGATTACTAATTTGAAAGATCCTGATAATTATTTACAGTTTAATGCAAATGGTCACTTATGCATCTTTTTACATGGATATGAGATACAAATGTACCAATGTAAGACAACCAGGCGCTCTACCAGAGAAGTAGTTGTTAACGAGGAATATTTTCAAGGCATTGCTAAATCTATTGGTGATAATTTGAAGGAAATTGCAAAATCTATTTCCTCAAAGATTAATGGAAGATTCCCTCAACATGAAATACTTGTAGCCATGAGTATTGTGTATCCTCAATTTTGGGAAAACTAAGATAACCCAACATATTTTCATTCTCAGGTAAAAATCTTGATATAACAATTTTCAAAAACTATAACATACAACGAGCAGAAAATAGAAGGAATTTTAGATGAAGCTAAGCTTAGAAAACAACATATGAATTTTGCAAATACTATGAAGGACTAGTATAAATCCATGGGCAAGGACAAGGCCTTTGAACTGGGATCAATAAAAAAGGTTTGGGAAAACTTAGGTCAAAGTGAAATATTGTGTGGTTCGATATCAGAATATTTCAAACTTGCTAATTTATGTCAAACAATGATATTGGGGTTAGTGGAGGATGATAGAGTTTTCAGTACATTAGGGTTTTTGAAATCAAAGTTAAGAAACAAACTAGACAAGAATTTGGAAAACTACTTGAGGATGAAAGGAACTATGTATAATTTGGAAGCCTACATTTCCCTTGAAAGGCCTAGGAGACCAATCATTTAAGTGACTTTGATTAGTCCTTCTCCAAAAAGAGTGCATTATATTAATGGTGTTGTGTTTAATAATGATTCTCCAAACCTTTATAAAAGTTATATGTAATTTAAAGTTGTAGTGTAGAAAAATGTATCCCTTTACATTTTCACACTTGTTTGGGCCCTCCTAATTAAAATGGACTTAATAATGCCTTAATTTAGTGTTGGAAAGTGTATCTCTTTACATTTTTAGGACCTCTTAATTAAATTGGACTAAATTAGGCCTTAATAAGCCCTTTTATTCATTTACAAGACTAATAAATTATATTTTTCGATGGGGAAACCTAATAATAATTAATTCCAACACAAAATTTACCTTGAGCGATGTGTGTTCTAGGTATAGGGACCTAGGATCCATTCATTTATGGGTGAATGGATCCTCCCTAGGCCTTTGAACCTAAATTTAAAATATTTTTTTAGTGGTATTTTAAGGTCCCCAAATCCGTATTTCAATGTCAACTTGTGATATTTGAATTTTAGGAAATTAAGGATGCATACCTATAAATACAATGTTATTTCACTAAGTTTCATCTAAGCAATCTAGAGGTTTCAAAAGTGATTTCACAAGAGAAAATTTGATGATCAAGAGAATTCAATAGCAGATATATTAGAGATTTATTGCAGCATTCAAGATTCAATCATCATGTAAAATTATTATTGCATCATGCATCTTTTTTGAAGCTAACATTGTGATGTACATTTCAAGATCAAGTTCAAGTATTCAAATCATTATTCAAGTATCAAGATCCACATCCATTAAATCCATTTCATGTAAGTTGAATACCTTACAGATCTCCATTATCAAAGTTGATTAAAGGGTTTGTTGAGTGGTAACATATCATTTTTCATTCTTCATTCTCTCTTTCATGATTTATTTCAATTCAAGGTCTGATTACCAAAATGGGGTTTGATCAAGGAAAACCCCCATTCACCAAAAATAAACAAATTTCCCCTCGTGTGTGTGTGTTGCAAATTTAGGTTGAAGAAGGATTGAAGACCTCTTGAAGTGCAAGATTGGAAAGGTTGTCAACGTTTTCATTAGATCATAGAACCTAACCTATAGATCTGGTTTTTAACTTTCTGACACTGAAACCTAGATAAATAAAAAGCTACAAATCAGCATCAAAGGCTCCCAAAAGATTTTTGAAAACCATGACAGGAGACCCATTTACCCATCGATGAATGAGTCTCAATAAACCTTAAAAAAGTGACTTTTGTTGACTAGTAAACACCTTTTTTCCCTTCTTATATCTATAATTGATTTTTTGGGTTTGCTAATATTGATTTTAATACTGTTGTTTAAATTTTAAATTGGCATAATTTGGCTACTTTTCTATTTTTAGTTTTTCTCCCAAATTTTTTGTTTGAACTTGACCCTCATCCTTAAAGCATAAGGAAATTTGAATATTTTCACATTGAGTTGATTCACCTAAGGGTCGTTATTCATTTCTTTGTGGGTATCTCATTTCCTAATGAATTAGTGATAAATAGGTCCATCATACCCCCTCGTTATCATTCCAATTTTGGTGAACCTATTTTCCACCTATTCATTTTGGCGAACCCAACTTTTTAGCATCATAACTTTCTGATTTTCAAGTCCATTTCCAACCCTAGATCTAGGATTTACATTACTTTTCATTACATTGCATTAATTTGCATCTCATTTAGGGTTGTTTACTTGCATTAGTTTTCATTTCATTTAAGATTTTAGGTTTAAATTGAATGTATTCTTTAAAATATAAAAAATTCAAAAATCTCAATCATTTTGCATTGTGTTTATATAACATTGCATGATCATTCATTTACATCAAAAAATTGAATCAAAATTACATCTCCAATTAGGTCTTTTTCCTTGTCATTTAACATAATTTTCCACTTGCATTTAGACCCGATTTTCTAGAAATCTAAAATTGTAACCACATGTGTGAAACTAGAATCTGAAAAGCATAAAAATCAATTCAAAAATCTATAAATTAATTTTTAAAACCTTGGAGTGAGACCCCATTTTCCCAGGGAAAACGAGTCCCTAATCAGGATTTTTTTCTAAATTTATGAGCATCAAAAACATTGTTTTTGCATTTTGTGCTCCTATATTCAATTTATTGTTTTAGTTTCCAAAAAAAAAATTATCTAAAATTGTTCATATTAAGGTTAATTTTTCAAATTTAGTGCTTTGTTTGAATTCAAAAATTGCATCATATTTAGGTTTATGCATAGCATAATAAAAAATTTATCTTGCTTCAAATATGAAAATTTGTAATCTCTTTGCATTTCAATTCATCCTCACATAATGGATATGTGTACTGGTAATATATGGAAGTCCTTAACATCTTTGGTTGATGTCTCAAGTTCTGTGTTTGGTAATGATCCTAATGCAATAGAACCTAATAATGCTCAATCAACCCCTAATGATTGTCCTTGTGAAGTTGACATCTTAGGTGAAGATGATGAAAGAAAGCATAATTTCATACATAATTTCCTTCACAACCTTGAGAACAATGCAACATTTTACCCCTCCATGCAACAACCAACACCTCCTACTATTCCACCACTAGATATTGAGTCACAAACCAAACTTAAACCTTCAATCATGAGTGAACCTAGTCTCTCTAACCAAGTGCATACTCATCCATCCTATGTTAAAAATGTCACCAACACACCCATGGCCAAGGCTTTAAGATCTTAGCTAAACAAGGATGTGACACAAAAAATGAGCATTAGATTCATATGTTGTTAGAACAAATCTCAATTGAAGATACTAAGGACTAGGATATCAAGATCCTCCTCCCTCCACATCTCCTAAGGATACAAGTGTCCTCCTTCATAATGAAAAATCCCATCACAAGGATGATAGGAACTCTTTTAGGTCCTCCTCCTTCAAATCCACCTCAACAAGCTCCTCAAACAAATAAGAAATCCAAGCCTTATAAAGCAAATATTTTTCATTCTTACATACTAAAACAAAAATTGAATGACCAATGGAACAACTTCTCCATCTAGGATATAGATTAGGTTGATCCCTATCAATGGAAGGAAAAAAGTAAAAGTACAAAAATGAATTATTATGCATATAATTGAACTCTTGGGCATCTTACTGATGAGTGTCATTCCTTCAAAATTATACTGAGTGATTTTATTCCTCCTAAAAATTCTTATGGAAACATAATCAGATAAAAATTACATGAAATTTACGCCTTTCCATGTGATAGTTGTAAGATCATAACATACTCACTATTACACATTTTACATTCATTGTAAATCATTTTTTATATTGCAAGGAGATCATTCTCACCACTTATATTAGCTCATCATTTTCCTGCACTTAATGGGGGTAAGGAGTTAGACAACCATGTCCTAGTTTGTCACTTGACATTGTCCCTTAGGCTAGTTGCTCATCTTCTGCATATGTTGAACACAATTGGGATGTGGATGACCTGCTATAGGTTGACTCACATGTGCCTTACTAGTCTTTTCTTTCTTTTTTTTTCATGTTCTTTGTGTGATTACATGTGCATAATGTGATCTCCCATACTTTTTTGTTTGTCATGTACTTATGTTCATTCCTCTATTTTTATTTACATTCTTTTATATGTAGTAAACCTTTTTTTTCATGTTTTCCTTTTGGAGATGATGCACGATGTTGATAATTTTAGTTCTCTTCCATGTTGACCCATTTTTTTTCTTTGTTTTCACTTTCTATGTGTCATTCTTCTAGTTCTACAATTTATTTGGGGAATGATGATTTTCTTAGCTCTATAATATCATTGTAGCAAAGGCATATGTTGACCCCAAATCCATGGATCCCTTATGTGTTTGCAATTTCATTTTGGTGGCAACCCCTTTTTCATGACACAACTTCATTTGGAAATGTATGCTTGACAGAGGTCTTTCCAAATAAGATCTCATGTCTTGTTTAGCATTTATCATTTTCTACTTTAAAGTAATTTTTCATAGCATGGTGTTTAGCAATTTCTTTAAATTGGGGGTATACATTGGCATTATCATTTTAATTTTTTTTACTATATATTATATTTCATAGTGTAGTCTTCTTACTTCTTGTGATGCATCTTCTTCTTGGTGGATTCATTGGGTATTATGTCTTTCAAGAGTGGGAACTTTATTGGCATACAACATTACTCTTATTGGTGATGCTATGCATTGCATTCTATGTTGTGAATCTTTTATCCTATACTTTTCCTCTCTTGGAGACATTAGGCACAATGCTTCTTAAGAGGAGACCTTACACATTGAACTGAGAAAAACCCCTTTGAACATGTCCCATCCTATTTACATTTTTTTCATAAGTGTTTAGAATAAAAAAACTTGCTAAAATTTTGAATCACAAAGATACAACCCTTTTTCATGGCCACCAAGCATAACACACCTAGCTTGCTAGTGGAGTATTTTTTTTATTCATAAGTGTTTAGCATAGCATAGCTTGTTCAGCCTTATGAAGCTCAAAGTTCATATTGTGCAGTGCATTATTAAATTTATCAGATGTATAAATTTTGTATGGTTATGGAAGCCTAATAATATTCTCTCATTCGCCACTCTTGGGGGCTCACCTCGTGGACAACAAATTTCACTAGCTCATGTGAGCATGCATTGTTGTTTACATAGTGGAGGGTGAGTTCCACTTGTAAATGCTTTTGGACAGACAGTTGAGGCTTGATCCACCCCTTTTCTTTTTTCTATTTCTTTCTTTCTTTGATTCTTTTTCATTGTATGATTGAGTATCTTATCATTGTTGTATATATATGTTTAACATAGGCATGTGTCTCCTTGTGCCTTTCTTGGTTTCTCCATGAGATCTTATATCTTGGGGCCTTGATCATCCTACTTGATATTTTCCATCTTATCTTTCCAATGATTGTACAATTAGACCTCTCTTGATTGCCTACTTTAGTGTGAGTTTGATGCAAGGTCATCCTCTCACTAAAGTGGGGGGTAAATGTAGTGTAGAAAAATGTATCCCTTTACATTTTCACACTTGTTTGGGCCCTCCTGATTAAAATGGATTTAATAATGCCTTAATTTAGTGTTGGAAAATGTATCTCTTTATATTTTCATACTTTTTTTGGCCCTCTTGATTAAATTAGACAAAATTAATCCATAATAAGCCCTTTTATTCATTTATAAGCCTAATAAATTAGATTTTTTGAAGGGGAAACCTAACAATAATTAATGCAGGTATTTCACAATATTTTTTGGGCCCAAAAAGGGAGTGTGGGTGAGCACATAATTATATATCCTTTGAATCAAACCCCAATGGAGGGGAGGGGAGGCCCATTTTTCCTTGCATTATTGAAGTGAAGTAAGCAGAAAATAAGGGATATTAATTTGCTCATTGCTCTTTATGTGATTTAGAAAAGGAAAGTGATAACCATGCACTATTGTATACTACTTTCTACCATGAATTATTTCATAATATGGATGCTTACCTGGACATAAGGAGTTGGAATTTTCTCTCTATCGTAACCATTCTGGCATCTCTTCAACTACTCTTTTCCTTCTAGAAATTTTTTGATAAAAAACTGATAGTTTCCATTGCTAACCTTAGGAACTTTAAGCCCCTAACAATCCAAACACATGGATTCAACAATAAGCTTATGGGTAACAGCCAAGCTAATACTTGAAATCTTGACTTTATTCTTTTCCATGAATTGTAATATTTAGAAGTCAAGTGGTTGTTGTATCCTTTCATCGCCAAGAAGAAATATGGCATTTTTGTTGCCTCACACAATATTTAGAGGACCAAATTCTACCTTAAAGGGACACACAACAATGGCTCTGATATCTTTTAGGTCCCCCCATATCCAGTTTGCAACTATTTTTTTAATTTAGTGGCAACAACCTTGGACCTACTCTTCCAAATGCAGACACCCAAATAGCAATCACAATATTTCCCTTTTTGGAAAAATTATGAACATTAACAACCCTCACATATCAAATTAAATATGGTATAAGATCATCTTCCCTATTTTGGAAGGCTCGTTGCTTCCTGATTTTTACATCAAGATTCGAGATTGGTTGAATCTTAGGGTAGGTTATTTTGATATATAGACATGACCCATAGCTTGTGTAAAGTAACTGCCCCTAAGCTAATAGAATAAAAAAAAATTGTTAGATTTATCATTTGGGGGCTTAAGGATATGATGCCAATCTATAGCCATCACATAAATCATGTTGAGGGCCTCCTTATAATTATACTAATAATTGGTGAGGACAAAAGAATGAATATAAAAAAAAATTAACTTATGATCACCATTAGGCTTAGTCAAATCAAAGCCCTCCACACCTAAATAATATACACAAACTTGGAATAATTATTTTTGGACTTATTATATCTTATGTCCTTTGGGTTTTTGAAGCAATCCTTTTCATTTATAATCCCCTCTACAAAATTATTATAAAAAATAGCCTTAGCCTTTTTAGGCTTGTCCTTGTTCCCCAACACATGAATTTATAGAGAATAAAATGTGAGGAAAATAAGGACCATGTGGCTTAATATCTTACCCCAACTAATTTGGGGTGGGCCACACATTCAAGTCCCAAACTCATTTTTCATTTGACACATTTTATGATGAGGGCCTCACTGCCCAAAAACCACAGAAATCACAATAGATACGAACACAGAAGATGCGAGATAGAAAAAAGATTCACTTTTGATTATTTTTGAAAAAATGAAATTATAAATTCAAATCTTACATGCTATAGCCTCATGGGCTTGATTCATTACAACAAAATCAACTCTAAAAAGAAAATCTACTATTCAGAGTCACAATCTGCACTATTAGGGCCACCTACAACCCTCACTTAACCCTTTTTATTTTCCCTAATAACCACCCTAGAATTTTCTAGAAATTTCAAATTTTCCCTTTTGTTTTAGTGCCAAAACTCTTGCCATTTAAATTCTCGCCTAGGAAGAAATTTTAATGAAATTCACTTTTTAGAGGGTCAACTTCGTGAGGCCATAACTTTTGATCTAGGTGTCTGATTCGCTACTATTGCATATTGTTGGAAAGCTCTTGACGATCTCTACAACACATGATTTGACCATAGGTCAATTCAACCCCTTTTTCAATTGTTTCAGGGACTCTAAATTTTTAAATCTGAATTTAAAGCTGCATTGGAGAAATTTCTCAGGACAAAAACTTTAATTTCTCCCAAAATGTGTAGGGTATTAAGGTGATTCTTTTGTAATACCCCTTCGTGTCGGTTGTTCTGAACTTTTGTGTGAGTATTTGTGTATGCTTCATTGATTACTGTATTATTCGATTGTGTGGAAAATATCAAATGTTAGTAGTCATGTTTAAATAATTAATTTAAATCATAAGTGAATCTGTGAGGTTATTTAAAATATAATTAGAAATTAAAATAATAATCCATTAAATTAAATCAAATGATTTAGATCAAATGATCAAATTAAAAGCACAAGTGATATTATTAGATAAATTGATTTAATAATAATAATGAACAAAATAATCTGGAAAAGAAAATAATAAAAAGGAAGGCAATTGGAAAATGGAAAGTGAATAGTTTATTAATTAAATAAATCGTGATAAGATGTTTGGGAAGAGGAAAGGGCAAGAAAAGCTGCAAAGATGGTATATGTTTTATCTTCCTCTGTCTCACCACCTTCCAGGCAAAGATTTCAATCATTGAAACTCATAAATGAGAATGGATGAGACAACTCAAAAGGGAGGGGGGAATGTTAAAAGATGGGTGCTGCAGGGAGCATAGGAGGGACTGCACAAACCTTTGATACAGGAGGCTGTTTTGAATGCACTTTATCAGATAAGTACACCCATCACCTGTTTATATTTTCTTTATGTTGCTAGTATTTGTGTAAGTAAACGTGGTTAAATAATTATACACAGATTTAGGATTGGGAAAATGCAAATTGAGTGAATGATGCGTCTTTACTCTTTCTGATCTCAAACGTTAGAGTTTTACTTGTTCTTCGTTTGCCACCTTGTAAGTCATACACTATTTCGGGCGTAGATTTAATATGAAATCCTTGACAAAGCCTATCGGTAGAAGGAACACTTGGATCTCACAACAATGTTCATCTTTCTCCATTAATCTGCATTCAAAGATTAAATAGATTCCCATGCATAACAGATTATTCGACAAACAGGTTATGTACAGTCGGATTCTTTGGCCATGTGTTTGATAAAGCAAGAGGAATTTGGCTAGATAATATAGAAACTCATAGCCTCTTTATATTGTAACTAATAGACATTCTTTGAGAAATTGTTTCATGCATTATTCTGGCATAAACTGCAATCATTATAATTCGTAGCTTCATCTCTCATCAATTAGATGCGCCCCCTGGCATACATACTTCCTTATTTTGTTGCATATTTCTTAATTCTCCATTCTAGGCGTAGGCAGGGAGACACTAACCAGGATTATGATAATGAGAAGAGATCGGATAAAATATACACAAATCACATATTAGATACCTTCATATATCAGATAGCAATAGAATGAATATAAACTTCAAAACTATTATTCCTTTAGCAACCTGTCTCAGTAGAAACGCTCAAACATAGAAAACAAAGGAGGTAAAAATAGTCTCCCAGTTTCGGGGGCAACCTGCCACATCTGTTGTACTTGAAAATATAATGTTGTAGAGTTTTAAATAATCTCTCTGTGTTTTCTGTGTCAACCAGTCTCATCCGCGCACTGCGACATAATAGGAAGTTTAAAGGTTTAAATAATCTGCTTGATACTCCTGTCAATCTATCACAGTTGCAACACTTGAAATAATGTCAATAATGCAAGTAGATGGCGATATTTCCAATTTCCAATATTCACTTTCTGATATACTTGGCAACCTGACACAACCGCAGCACTTGAACATGGTAGGGTGTATAGATTTAATTAAACTCTCTGATTTTGTTATCAAAATCCTGAATGTTATCCATAAGACTGAAGAAAAGTGTCTTCTCACATTTTTTGCAACCGTAACCATCTCAAACTTGGAGGAAGCTTGGTTCGTGTGTCTTCTCTAATGCCGTCAATGAGCAGATTGTTCAAGTGAAGAATTGAGGACCAATGAGCAGATTATTTAATTCTCTTGGTCTGCGCAATGTTTCAAGCCTTTGCCAATTACCTCCGTTCAGTCGAAGTTGAGCGAAATTGATGTTATTGGATACAATGTTTAGATGAGCTCCTTCGCATAGTCTGGTAATCTAAATTTATATAATCTCCCTGATACCGTTGGCAATCCGTCTCAGCTACGTACCTCATCATTATAGGAAGTTTTCTCTCTTGCTAGATATCTGAATCCATGCACTCATAATGATCAACTATATATGTAATGCAATAAGGATTTCCAGTGTGTGAAGTTTGTTCTGTACTCAATCACTTCACTTGCACACATGCATGCACCTTGAACATTAGCAAAGTTATAGTATTAGAATTGGTTTCAATGTGCTCATTAATGCAATAAATTTGAAGAGCTTCCTTGCTAAATTCATTTGTGCTTATCTTGCAATTTCCCGCCCTTTACTCTTACTGAAAGTATCAAATTTTACCTTGTAACTGAGTTCCTTTTTTTGTTAGGCTTAATTTGCATCTCATGCTTACCTTCAACCTGGTTGGTCCTTTAGTTAAGGAGATAACTCTTTTATTTGATGAACAGTTATTTGGGCTTTTGAAGATCGGATATATATATATATATATATATATATATAAATAAAGTACATAATTATATATATACTGCCTTTGTATGATTTGATGTAAAGATTAAGAAGCTATAAGTTGTTAATAACATATATATGCATCTTAGGTGTTATGATAATAGTAATTAGATGACTAAAATATTCTCTTAGATAAATGATTTCGTTTGTCCGTGTTAAGCAATATATGTTGATTTTTACCATGCTTATCTAATGGTTGTGTAGCCTTATAGTTTGATAGTTTATAGGTTTTCATTATTTGATAATATCTCTCCTCCTTTTATTATCTTAAATATGTATTAATTTCATTAAAAGGGAATTAGTTGATTAGTGAAATCAAATAAGTTAATATTTTTTTAAAAAAATTTAACTTTATCAAAAAGGTTTTAGTTATATATATTTACATAGATACATCATATATAGAACTTATTTTGGAGAACGAAGACAAAGGAATTAAATAAGTAGATTTATAAATTGGAAATTAAAAGTAGAAAAGAATTAAATGGAGTGAGTGGTATTTTGAGTACTTATAGAATCTAATTAAATGACGGTGTTGATTTTAAATGGTTACTCTAATAAAGATAAACAAAGTTAAGTTTCCTTGACACTGAAAATTGAATGAAGGTTATGATTAGCATATTTGTCTATGAAGAATAAGAAGTTTAGGATAGTATTATTACCACAATCAGTATGGTTTATTCTTTGTTAATTTGTAGGTGAATATTGTTATTTTATAACCTTTAGAGTGGAATGGTAAGATTAGTGTATTAAGATTGTCTCAAATATTATTGTTCGAGGGAAATAATCTTTTGTGAAATATGCCTTGAGATAATTACGATATTGATTTTAGAGTTCCCTTGTTTATTTTTAAAATTAATTATTTTTGGACAAATGGATAAATTGTTTTTGATTGATCATTGATCTTTTAGGGGTAATTTGGTGTATCCTATTTGTGGTATCCTCTTTGGAAATGCTTGGATTTGGAAGTATTTTTCATTCCTTTGGATTCATGTCGTTTTATGAGTGTTTTGACATACTCTTTCTTTGTGACTTTTCTTGAGTTAATTTGAGTTGGTGATCTTCTTTAAGTTAAGTTGTGTTGCTGTTTTTATGAATGTAATTCTTGTACCACTCTAAGGGATTCTTGTGAGGAGAAAATTGAGGTCTCCCGTGGAATGCCTAATTGGTGGTTTTTGGATGTTGAGTGATTCTTGTTGATTTAAAGGTTAATTTTCTTCTATGATTCCTTATGAGGTAACACCATTGTTGTTATATGGATTGTATTTGTGTGTTATAGTTGATTGATTTATGGATGGGGTTTGTTGAAACTTTCTTTGGCTTTTGGAGTTAATCTCTTATTTGAGGGAAATTTTATCCTTGTGTTGGAATTATTGGGGGAAAACTTGTGTTACCCTTGTTTGTGGGTTTTTATTCTTTTTGAGATACTTCCAGAGGCTTGAGATGATTGTCAGTTGATGTTTTCTCTCTTTATGTGCCCTTGATGTGGCAAGTGTTTTGATTTCATGATTTTGGAAAGGGTTGTACGGGAATTGTTGAAACTTGATTATGTATTTATAGCGAGATGGATAATGCCTCGCATGCTTTTATGTTGTGATTCTTTGTTCAAATTATGATGGTGCAACCCTTGATTTTTATTTTTTTGGTGGGTCTCTAGGGAGAGTGGCTCCTTGTGGAGGCCGGCGCTCCGTTTAAGGGGAAGAGCTCAGGATAACCCACGAGTGAGTTAGTAAATAAGTGAAAACCTAATAATTAACTTAGGTGGGTTGGGTAGTAATATCATTGCAAGATTTAAAAAATGGATGCCTCGTCTTCATTAGTGCTTCCACAGACTAATGGAAGGCTGAGCAGGCCGTGGTTGGCAAGGTCGTGACTTCATCTTCACGAGAGGTCTACGGCTCCGCATGAGTCACCCTATGGACCGGTGCCTCCAGTTTGGGGAGGAAGAGCACATGACAGCCATAGATGGGACCGGTGCCTCCAGCTGGGAGGAAGAGCACAGGACATCCCATGTAGGACTATGCGATGACACTCTCCCCTAGTTGCCCATGTGTTTTACTTTATTGTGTTCCTCTAGAAGAAGGTTATGGGAGTTGGTTTAGATTGTTGATAATTAGATTTATCTTGATTTATGATTATTTCCTTGATACATCTTTGGTTTACTTTGTGGCCTTGTATGATCTCGTTGATATTTGACTTATGACCTTGTACTCTTTTGATACTGTGATATGATGTTATTGTATTATTTAATTACAATTTGGAATAGTATTATGTTTATTAATTCAGTTTGATTGGAAGTATTTCATGATCATCCTTTGGTTACTTATTTATTGGTCATTGCTTTGATTTACGTGATGGGTTTTGTGATCTTAATTTATTATGTTGACTCTTGGATGTTGTTGCAATTCTTGAGTTTTATGATACTTTTGTATCTTGTGAGTCTTGTGATTCCGTCTTGGGATGTTCTTGGTTGAGGACTCTTATTGTCAGCTCCTAGCACGGGGGGTGGATCTTCGGACTCACACGGTCGGGTGGAACGTGCTAAGCACCCCATTGGGTCCCCAGTCGAGGATCGAGAGGTGCGGTTTGGTGTTGTTGCAGCGACTCCAGAGTTGTATCCATCTTGGAGCCAGTTTTCATCTGTTTATTTGTATCATGTTATCTTGTGTATGGTTTCCATTTATGATTGGAACCACTTTTGTATCATTGTACATCTTGAACATTGTATTGTAATGTAACATTAAATCTTATATGGCTATTGGCAGTTGTTATTCAATGTGTTAAGTTATTCATGCATATGTTGTATTCATGTACTCAGATGGTTTCTTATCAATGATTATCATGTGTGTGTTACATTTGTTAATGTTTACTTTGTTATGGATTATATCTTTGGCTTTTATTCTTTATTGTCGTTATGTGGATCTAAGTCGTGTAATGACTCCTCGTGTACCCCAAGGGATGTATGTGTTAGTGAATCTGCTTTAATGAAATTCATGTTATGACTTAATGTGTATGTTATGTTTACTTTTTTAAAAAAAATTGTGCTATAATTATTATGTAATTGTCCTTTGGGGTTCACACGGCGGGGCATTACATCTTTCGTGACCGAAAAAAATCAGTTTTGCTCCTTGGGGTAAATTTTCATGTCCATACAAGCCCATTTAGGCTGACTTACTAAAAATAGTAAGTGCTCAATTTCTACTAATTTTGATTCCTCGCAGTCCTATACACCTTAAGTACCATCATGGTACTAAAAAAAAATAAAGAAAATTAAAAAAAAAAATTGTGGGTGATGCAAGATTTCACTACACCGTTGGATGCTCCTGCATCATTTTCATGAAATAGGAGGATTCAAAATTCAAAAAGGTGCCAAATAAAAACCTAGCCAAAAGAGGTAACCAAATCTAGGACCCCCATAAACTTGCTAGACATTGCCATCATTTCTCTTTTAAAGATTGAACTTCTCATTGCTAATTCAAATTCGATCGTCAATGACACTAGCTTTAATTTATTAAGGAAGGTCCCCAAAGTTCTAAATATTCCACTAGGAATAGGATAAATTGACATTAGAGGTAGCCTCCACTACCTTATTCCCCTTTTAAAGTATGTTGCACCAATAATTGATCTAGAGAATTGATAATCCTCTTTGAGTCCTCAATCAAACTCTTAATCTTCTAGGGAGGTTCACCATTACCCTTTAGAGATTCAACAATCAACTTTGAATCCCCTTCAATTATAATTTTTTTTAACCCTAATTTTTTGGCCCTTATCAAACCCCACCACACAGTAGTGGATTTAGCCCCCTTTCTAGTAGCTATCCCTACACTATTTGCATAGCCTTCCATACATCTACCTTTATAGTTTATAAACAATCCTCATAAAGTAGCAGCTCTTGGGTTTCCCTTTGAGCAACCACCAAAGTTTAGTTTAATCCAACATTTAGGGGGAGGCATCTAGATAGTCAACCTTCTACTTAAAATTCTTGTCTAAATAATTCTAGTCAGGCTTTGTTTAATTCCCCATAGCTATCTTACTCTTATATCCTTATAAGTTGGTGTTACTTTAGAGAGGCCAAATCTTATGGAATTAAGGTTTTCCTAAATTTTTTGTTTCATGCAAGTAAAAAATTCCCTAATACTTCTTTGTTGCTCCCTAAACACCTTGTTGATTCTTTCTTTTTTCGTAGATTCTAGGAAACAAAGGGATGGATTTATCTCCAAAGCTCTACAATAGTAGGATGTGAAAAAAGATAGAAGATTTATTGATCAATAAGATCCATTACGTTGATAGGAAACACCCAATCAGTTAATAGTTTGTCAATGACCCAAGATCGAACCTCCCTCACAAAGGAGCATTGGAACAAAAAATGGATTATATTTTTAGTATCTTCTAAAATATGAGGACACGTATTCACAAACTGAAAGCCCCTCCTATTAAGGACATCAATGGTTAGGATTTTACGATGGAATGCATCCCACCAAAGCATTTGATCTTTGGAATTAACCTGGAATTCCAAACTTTACTCTAGTTAAAATAATTAAAGGACTAAGGAAAGGTTGTTCCAAAAACTTATAAGTGGCTTTCACTAAGAAAGCAATAGATGGGTTATCACTCCAAACCCAAACATCTTCTCTATCTCGATAAAATATCTCATAGACTCCAAGAAGTATAAAATATCTTCTCTATCTTGAAACCTGTATGAAAAAGAATCCCCCCTTACATCCCTCCAATTAATAGCTTGTTTCAAATATTTCCATTTCAAAATTCCTCCTCCCCTATCAACATAGTTATATAAAAAGATCTCATAGAGCCTAATAAGATCTAGTTTAATTTTGTTCAACTAATCAATAGATGAAAGAACACTACTTTTCCCTTAGTATTTATCCCAAAATATAATCTATCTCCCATTCCCAACTCTTCTCTTAGTTCCCTGTCTTAAAGTTTCCATTGTTTTCACCATATTATTCCACAAAGTAGAACCTTTTGGTCACTTCTATGAATAGAGCAGCCAATAGGGACCTTCATTATCCATATATTCATCTTTTAAGATCTAAACCTAATCCTTTTTTCCCTAAATGAAAAACCATCCTATTTTGGATAGGAGGGCTTTGTTGAACAGATTTAGCTTTCTTATCCCCAAGCCTCTAGCCAACTTAGGAGATCAAACCTTCTCTCAATTAACGAAAGAAGCTATATCCCTTTCTTTAATTCATATTGATAGGAAGGTCCTCTAATTTTTTTCAATTTTACTAATGATAAGGGTGGCATCATTAAAAGGGGGAGGAAGTAGATAGGGACATTCTGGAGGGAGGACTTAAGGAGTTGAACCTTCACAACTTGGCTCAATAGTTTACCCTTCCAACCAGCCAACATTTTTTGGACTCTCTTAATGATGTTCTAGTAGGAATTTGGTAGCTTTTTAGTACACAATGGAAGCCCTTAGTAACCATTGGGGAGAGCTACTTCCTTACAATCAACAATTCTCAATTTTTTATTTTTCAACAAATTATTGTAATTAAAGAAGTACAATTTAATTTTATTATAATTAATGTGCTATCTAGAAGTTGTAGCATAGTTATGCAAGATATATTTCCAATTTACAACTTCAACCATAGAAGAAACCCAAAAAAGTTATCATATCATCAACAAACTACTAATGAGACATAGGGGGAATTCAAGAAGTAGCTTTGATTCCCTTCAATATCCCTCTATCCAAACTTCTCTAAAGGTTATGACCAAGTACTTCCACAATAATTATGAATAATTAGGGTGAGAGAGGGTCACCTTTCCTTAAAACCTATCCCATAGGATAAGATGCCTTTAAGTATACCATTGATTAGGATAGAAAGATGGGAGTAGAAACACATTCTTTTTTTATTTTTAATATATTTCCACCAAAAGAAAAAAATTCAAGAACAATAAACATAAAGCTCCAGTCCACTCTATCATAAGCCTTTGAAATATCTAACTTCAAAACCATACCTAGTTTCTTAGAGTACTCCATCGAATGAATGTAATCGTGGGAAACAATAGTAGCATCTAGAATCTACCTTCTAGGGAAAAGCCTTTTTGGTTGACCAAGATCATCCTATCATGCACTACTTTCATCCTATTCACAATAATCTTAAAGCATATTTTATACACATTATTACATAGACTTATTGGCCAATAACCCATTATGGAAAGAGCATCCTCTTTCTTTGGAACTAGGAAAAAGAAGGTAGCATTAATCTGGAAAATAAGTATCCCTGATCTTAAGAAATCTCAAGCTATATTGAGAAGATCAATAGACAATATATCCTAAAATTCCTTTAAAAAAGAAAGGGGGAATCCATCCAAGCCAGGTGCTTTATAGGCCCCAAAAGAGAAAATAGCAAATTTAACCTCTTGATTCAACACCACCTTTCTTAATTCCTATAAATACCTTTTATAAATCACCCTTGAGATACATCTAGTAGAGAATCAAGATCATGAGACGGAGGATTCTGAACCCCTCCAACATTATTGAAAAGGGAAATAGCCCCATTAGCAATATCCTCATCATTACTTATTAGCTCACCATTCTCATAAACAAGCAGATTTATTTTATTCATTTTATGTTTTAGGGTCACTTGGTGGAGGAATTTGTATTTTTTGTCTCCTTCTTGAAGCCATTTAACCCTAGATTTTTGTTTCCAGGAGATTTTCTCCTTTTTAGCATTGTGGAACCATTCTTCCCTTAGTTCCCTTTCTCTTCTAGAAGTTTCTTCATCCACTACCCCCTTTTACATCATCTCTTGGATATCTTTAAGATTGCTAAGGATATTCTCTTTCATTTGGAAGATGTTTCCAAATGAGAATTTATTTCATCCTTGAACATTATGATTCTTTTGAGTTTTTGAGCTAAACAAAATATCAGTGTACCTTGACAAGGCTGATTCCACCAAAGCCAAATGAAATCCTTGAATTTTAGATATAAATTCCACATAATATCATATTTGGAAGGATAGGGGTCCTGATGTCTTTGATCATCCCAATTGAAAACCAAGGCACTATGATCAAAGGTTGACCTAGAAAGAGTAGAGAGATTTATCTTAGCAAGGATATACCAATTATTAGAGATCAACACTTTGTCAAGATTAACCTAAATAATTTTTTGACCATAGAATGTATTTGAACAAGTAAAGTTGGAGCCTATGAGATCCACATCCAAGAAACCATTAACTGAAATAAAATTAGAAAATTCCATCATGCTATATGATAGTCCTCAACCCCCTAGTTTACCAAATGGGTAGAGGGGGGAGTCAAAAGGATAGACATTTAACCCTCTTATCTAAAGATAATAATGTGGATAGAGAGGTCAAGAGTTTGTTTCTTGTAGTCCTTGTGTTTGGGCTATCGACATTAAGAAGGTTCCACTTCATATTAGTCCTTCCAACTTCCATAACTATTTCCAAATAATTTTTGTCATGTTATCCTATCGATCCAAATATTTTCTCAAGGTTCCACAGTGTTGCAAGACCTCCTAAAGCACCACCAACATTACTAAGAAAAAAATACACCTTAGGCTAGACATTTTTAACTACTTCAAAAGTTTCCTACTACATTTTAGTTTTTTGTATGAGGATGTCAACCTTCAAATTTATGATAGAGCATTTCAAAATAATAGTGACATAGTTAGTATTGGAGCAATATTGACCCAATGAGAGAGTCCTCCCCAACTTTATTTCTTGGATTTCATCTAATTAGAAAGACCCTCAAGGATCCTTTGTTTCGCTAAGGCTATCTCCCTAGTCACATCTCTAGATCTTGCATCTTTATTGTTCATTATTGCCACCTTCTAATCACTGCCTACATCTACATTCCTTTTCATTTTATATTTTTTCATTGGCTTGAATCCAACTATCTTCTATTTGATCTATCATGTGAGACAAAGATGGTTCCAAATCCTTAAATCCATAAATTTCAATGGAAGCTTGCATCTTCCTATTGAGGATATCTTGAGAAACAATGTCCTTTCCCTCTAGAGAAATGCACCAATTCTTTCCTGTATCCATCTCTTAACCTTTAGGGGAGCTAAGAGGGGTAGCAACATCTATTGAATGGGATTCAATAAAACAAGTTGCAAAAGACTGAGGGTTGGGAGAAGGTGAGGAAACAACCTTTCTAGACTCATTCTCCCCCAAACCAATAGCAACCCCAATAACAATCAAAGAAGTAGGAACCTCAGCACCATGCGATCGAGGAGATTTTTGCTCAAACAATTGGATCTCAGTACATTTTCCTAAAGAGGGGGAAGGAGCACTAGGGGATGAGACAAACTTATCTTTTTTAGTTAAGATTCCTTTTATAATCATGGCTAAGGTGCCCAAATTTCCTACACATCTGAAAAAATATGTTTTCTTTCTCATACTCAGTGGGTACGGTCCAAATCCCAAACCTAGATTTCAGGGTAATAGAGGATGGAAATACACTATATACTTCCACATTAACACAAATTCTACCAAAGAAAAGCATAGAATTTTGAGCCATAACCTTGTCCATAGCCAGTAGCCTACCAAAGAAGTTAGCAATTCCTTGAAAAAACTTATTTGTTGAGAATGAAGTCATTGAATTTTTCCCATAAACCACCTCTTGGTTCTAGAATGTCTTTATACTATGGGAATTATTAGGCTAGAGATTGCAAAGGCGAAGATTTACCAAAATTTTATCATTGTGGAGAGTGAGGTCATATTTAGAGGTTATGTTGATTTAATAAGAAGAAAAGCATATAGACCTGTCTCAGATCTGTCAAAATTATCTAGTTGAAGTTTTAGCTGCAAGAAGTCCAAGAATATTTAAGGTTATCGAAGAAGCCAAAATTTGAGGGAGTATTGATGTTAAATAAGGTTAAAGGTCATGGAGAGAAACTAGAAGTTCATGTCAATTTGTACCAAATTTAGAAGAATATGTAGTCTAAAGGAGCCCCAGTAGAAGAAGATAGCCATTCAAAGGAGGCACAGTTGAAACTGTAGCCATTTTGTTGTTGAGGAAATGCTAGTGTTTATGGAAGTTGTTCATTTTTTACAAAATCAAAGAAATTGTAAAGGTTGATCCCTAGTAGGAATCATTGAAAGGGAATCATTGGCATATTCAAGTTAATTTTTGAATGTAGAACCTATCGTAAAAGTAGATCATGGGAGCTCCTTCTAAGCAGAAAGTCACCCACAAATGCCAACCAAAAGATTAGGGAATATTTACAGATATGAAGTTGTTGTAAGAGAAGAATAGAATCCTCATGAAGAGGCGAATGTGTAAGAAAAACATATGTTCAGTGTGAAAGTTGTAGACCATAGTGATAAAGGGGCTGATTTGAATAAGTTGTTTGTAGCTTTTGAAAAATCCATTTGTAATGTCAAAGAATTTGAAGCCATAGGAAAGTTGTTGTGAAATTATCAAACTAAGGAGAGTGAAGAAAACAAATCAAGTAAGATTGTTAGATCATTTCTAGTAAAAGGAAAATGAGATTGTTGTAGAAACAACTAAGAGAATCCAAAGCCACATGAAAATAAGATAGATCGTGGTTTGGAGAAAGGCCATTGTATGGATGAAGGAATAGTTCACAGTATAAAAAAGGAGACTCCATGGAAAAGAAGACAAGCTACTAAAGGATATCAAAAGATCAAAGGAGGATAGGTATATGAAGTTGTGAAAAGACCTAGAAATGAACCTATAAAATGGTAAAGAATTAATGTGGTTGAATGTTGTAATATTTTGTAATGAGTAAATGAGGCTAACCAAGCCAGCTTAAGATAGGATCCTCGAGCACCAGTAGTGTAGCACAAAGGGAGGTGTTGAAGAAAACAAGTGTATCACACTTGAACCTACAATGGACTAGTGAGAAGAAGGCTAAAGCTCATGGATAGAGAATCCCAACAAAAAGTTGGGATTTCCTACATTTGATCCATAGAACATGAAGATTGTAGATGCCAAATCATTGATGAAAGAAAACTGTAATTATGGTTAAGGGGGAGTGTTGGAAATATAATCCCAAATACTCCAACTAGATTTGTCTTCTCAATATCTTCCCTAGTAGCCTCTGTATCAGTGGTAAATCTTGGTATTAAAGAAGTAAGATTTGAAATGATTTCTCTTAACTCATTGTAGCTCTCACATGCTTTCTAGTTGATAAGTAATATATTATTTTATGTTCAGTCCTTTGTCCTTCATTGATGCTCAACTCTCTATAAATTGTTTAGTCCACAATTTTTAATGCACTTTTTCAAGAGTCCAACTCTGTAGAGTTGTAAAGAGCATGTTGTTGATGTCTATATGAATGAGAAGTAGTTCAAGGACTTATAATAGATTGTGTTAATGTTGTTTTGTATATCATAGATTTGAAAGAATGCAATGGTAGTATGCTTGAACAAAGAGCCAAAGATCTGAAGGTTTATTTATTGTTTCATTTAATGAATATAGAATATACGTGTTTCAATTTTTGTTTGTTTCTTTGTTATCTCCTACCATTGCATTTCATTTAATCAATATAGAATATATGTGTATCCATTTTTGTTTGTTTCTTTGTTCTCTCCTACCAAATGTTGCATTCCAACATCAACTAGTTTCCTTAAGGCAGACTACACTAGTTTCCTATGCTCTAAAATGAAAACAGTATCCTGTAATGATCATGTTTGACAACTTTTTTAGATGGGAGGATTTGTGACAGTAACCACATGTAAATCCAGTATCATATTTTTTGAATTTTTCTATAAAAAAGGATGGATGGTGCCAATTTTTTTGTGAACGATGGATGGTATTAATTCTTCTTTGAAGGATTTAGTCCTTTTAAAGTCTGAATCATATATTTTTCTTGAGCATAAAGAAATTTTTGTTCTAGATATTTATTAATGACAGATTCCTGTTTTAGAATATTCAATAAAGATAAATTTGTGTTGTAGTATATATTTCAATAGGTAAAAAAGAAGAAAAAAACCTAGGGTAAGGCAAGAAATTAAGCTAGAGAATGCTATCGATATTACTTGGGAAACATACGATATTACATAGTAATCATAGACATTTGTTTATTTATTTAGATAAGGGAAAGCCTTGTTATAGGAGGTGAGTGCTTGATCCCTGTAGCTAAATGCCACCTAGTGCTATTACTAATTGGTGTGTTTAGCAGACAAGTAAACACTTAGGTGGTCATCTAGGCTATGGTAGATTTTTATATCATCATCCTTCATGGCTAAAGATGCAAGTCCAAAACATTTAGTCTCAAGCAAGCAAGCACTCTCCATGTTCCAAATGCACATATTATTGTTCCACAACTGCAATGTTTCGTCACTGCGAAAGGCTAGAGTGCAATTAATTTGAGGTGAGGAAGAAGTGGTGCTCCACACTGTAGTGCCATTTTCATCTATCAAGTTGGCCACGCAGGGTACTCCTAAACTAGCTAAATTTGGAATTGTGAGCTTGTATTTGGCGTCGAGAGAGAGAAGATAGTCTTCAGGGTGCAATTGATTGAAAGAAAGGGCACTATGGTGGGAGAGCAACATATAGGGTTGGATGGCATATTCAATTACACTACTTCCTTCAGAAAGGATCTTGTAGGTTGGAGCGTCAGCAGGCTGCAAGGGAGCCTCTTTCTCTTTTATAAATAGATCTGTCACGTACTAATCGACCCAGTCTATGTGGCTTGAGACAGTGGCCCACTCAGAGTGCAAATCCACAAGATAATGGTAGATGTTTGGAAGTAACGGCTTGAAATCCTCAAGCAGTTCACGACCTTTGCTCGTGTCGCTTTGAGACATGGAGATGCTGCATTCGCTGCTCTAGCGAGTAAATCTTATGACTATGACCTTCCTGTTCAGGATCAGGGTCTTGGTGAATAAACGACCTACATAATATTCTCTATCCAGATTAAAATCCGGGTTTGCATTATCCACCATCGCTTGCATAACACTATAAACAACATTTGATTCATTGCTTGTCAGACTGTCATATTTTGTTGAAAATGTGATGGTCACACAAGTGCAGAACGAAAGATTGAGGAGAACCAAGGAAAATGCCAAGGCAATGGAAACATAAATCCCACGACCAGCCATCTTTTTTTCTAACTTGAAGTTGTCTGCTACTTGGCTTTACCATCCAGTATCCTCTATTTATAGGGAGAGGGCGTTGGTCAAGCATTTTCCTTTTATTGTGGAAATTAAATTATTATGCATTGGCAACCACGATGGATGTAGAGTCAACAACACCCAGCCAAAATCTTTCTTCTTACACAACTTTAAATTTCTAGTGGGAACATGCTTGTCCCCAACTGTTTGGACCACCTCCAAACATTGAAGGCTATTTATAGCACTAACATGAACATAAGTCCTTAATTTTTATCCACTGTACTTGTCTTTCCTCTGGTTTTGATATTTAATGGATTTAGAAATATCCTTCCTTAATCCATACTAATGATGATTCATTTAGAATATATTTTCCTTGATACAAGGTCACCAGTCCAGTGGATCCACGTTAATGCGTATTGACATTGATACCATTTTTCTTAAACTTCCACTCCTATGAAACCTCATTCATTTTAATTTGTCTGATTATTGAATACCGTAAGTGCATTGCGATCACTAATTTCACACAGAAGTTGTGGAAGTGAATTTCCTCCTGTTTTGATTTAATTGTGATCTACATGCCCTTCCACATGGGCTGAGTTTTCTCCAATAATTTTCAATCGTTTCGCATCTTAATAACCAAGACTAATATTAAATATAGTGCTATTATAATTGGAATGGTAATAATTGGATGTAGAGTCAACACCACTAAGCGAATGCCTATCTTTATAGGAAAATTGTATTAGTAGTGGGAAGGTCCTTTTCCAGAACTGTTTTGACCACCCCCATATATTGGAGCCTGTTTGCAGCACTATATCCTTCAATCCACTCTACTTTATGCTGCTTCTGAGATTGGGAGTATCCATCTCCTTCATTAATTTATGATAATGATGATTAACATGGAGAATGTTATCCTCAACACAATGTCTATTTCTTTTCCATTAATCTATGTTATTGATGATTTAACTTGGGGAATGTTATCCTGAACACAATGCCAGTTTTGTTTAAACTTCCACTCCCTTTTAAACCCACTTCATATTTCTTTGCTCAATTACTGAATACTTTAAGCGTATTGTGCTCTCTTATTCCTTGGTTGAACATAAAAGATAATTCATATTATGATAGTTGTTGAAGTGTCCTTGCTCATTTTTTATTTAAATTTATAGTCTATTCCACGATCTAATGTGATCACTCATATGGACCGAGTATTCTTCACTACTTAACATTCAAGAGGGGTTTATAGTGGAGCACCATAACTTTACATCTTTCAAAACACTACATGAAAATTTCAAATCACTCTCATTTTTGTACAACAATTTATTTGGCAACTCACGTGCTTCTATATTTCATTTTAGGGCAACATCATCAAATATGATGCCACATCAACATGATTTTTGTTAAGGTATCCAAAAAGGCCCCAAAAAAAGTGAGACTGATAGTGGTGCACTAAGTTATGTTTTATTGGTGCACTGATGTGGCATCACATGATTTGTTAGTTTGTGTACTTTATGGATAAAAAGTGTTTTTCAATTGGATATTAAGATGCTCCACTATGGGCCCCTCTCCCCTAATAGACAACAAAAAAAAGTAAACTAATTATCATATGAATAATAATTATATTATAATTTCAATAATTATATTGGTGTTCTATTTTATTGGATTTTAATTATATAATTTTTTAGTCAAATTTTATTCATGTATGTTTTATGAATAATTGTTTATAAGAGTTTGTCTTTTATTAGCATGAATGATCCATTTATTACAAGGGTGAAGTATTATGGCTTCCTAGATCAAACATACTTAACCATGATGTTTCTCCCAAGAACAAGTGCACATAACTACCTACCCCATTTAAAAAATTGTTGGCAAGCATTGTGCCTGATGAACCATTCTGCATAGAGCTCCTTTGTTCGTACATAAACAAGTGACAAGAAGATGGTTTTTTTTGTAACATGCCAAATTATGTGACATTTTATCACAGTTTATTTATGTAACTTTTAGTCAAACTCATTGACCCACAATTCATTAGCAATGGCTCACAAGAACCTATCTCTTATGAGCATGAATGATCTACTTAGGAGGTCACCCTAGGGTTGATCATCAATATTTCTTGGGAGGTCACCCATCCTAGTAGTAATTTGATTCAAACATTTTTATTCATAAGTTTCCCTCAAGATCAAGCTCAAAATCCAAATTTTGATTGTCAATCATAGTAAAATGATACTATATCATGCATCAACTAGTCAAAATCAATAAAGATCTAAAAATCTTTGATCCCTTTTCAATTTATCAATACATTCATTCTCAATTTTATAATTTTGGTAAGCATATTGTGCTCTCTTATTCCTTTGTTGAACATAAAAGATAATTCATAGTACGATAGTTGTTGAAGTGTCTTTGCTCATTTTTTATTTAAAGTTATATTCTATTCCATGATCTAATGTGGTTGTTCATATGGACTGAGTATTCTTCACAACATCACATTCTTCGAGCATCTTAATAGACAACAACAAAAAGTAAACTAATTATCGTATGAATAATAATTATATTATAATTTCAATAATTATATTGGTGTTCTATATTATGGGATTTTAATTATATAATTTTTTAGTCAAATTTATTTATGTATGTTTTATGAGTAACTGTTTATAAGAATTCATCTTTTATTAGTATGAATGATCCATTTATTACAAGGGTGAAGTATTATGGCTTCCCAGATCAAGCATACTTAACCATGATGTTTCTCCCAAGAACAAGTGCACATAGCTACCTACCCCATTTAAAAAATTGTTAGCAAGTGTTGTGCCTAATGAACCATTCTACACAGAGCTCCTTAGTTCATACATAATCAAGAGACAAGAAGATGGTGTTTTTTGTAACATGCCAAATTATGTGACATTTTATCACAATTTATTTATGTAGCTTTTAGTCAAACTCATTGACCCACATTTCATGAGCAGTGGTTTACAAGAACCTATCTCTTATGAGCATCAATGATCTACTTAGGAGGTCACCCAAGGGTTGATCATCAAGATTTCTTGGAAGGCCACCCATCCCAGTAGTAATTTGATTCAAACATTTCTATTCATGAAGTTTTCCTCAAGATCAAGGTCAAAATCCAATTTTTGATTATCAATCTAGTAAAATGATACTGATATCATCCATCAACAAGTCAAAATCAATAAAGAGCTAAATACCTTTGATCCCTTTTCAATTAATCAATACATTCATTCACAATTTTATAATTTTGGTATGAATATTGCTTATTATTTAATGATTCAATTAGGCTCCTAGATTTGTGTAAGGTGTGTTTTATTTCCATACAATATGCATAATTATATATATGGAATGTTGGTTAAAACCTTACTAATTTATGGAATAAATTTAATTGTCAATCCCACTCTCAAGTAATTTTTGTATGACTATTATTTGTTCCACCTTATCCTTCACTTGTTAGAATAGTTTATAATTAGCATTAAGAAAACATCAAAGAATCTATATACTATAATCGTTTTAGTTTTTTATTGTTTACCCAAAATTTTACTAATGTTTTATATGTTTTTTCTAAAAAAATAATAATAATTTAAGATTAGAAAGTATCAATACGATCATACAACTATAAAATTTAATTTACACCTAATAATTTCCTTAATAGATCTTTATAAGAGAATTGTATCACAGGAAACCAGCTCCCCCTCTCGCCAATATATACCAGTAAAAGAGTAGGGGAATATACGAGGGCGAGGACAATCGTTGAATGCGTAGCGCACTACACCATAACAACCCCTACCAATCCTCCTAGTAACCAACTGTCTGAGCAAGACTGCGGCTTACTTGGGCATCACAGCTTTCTTCTAATAACTCTCTCCCAAATGGGGACCGGTTTAGGGTTAAATGGGCTCGAGAGACGAGTAACGTCATCCTCTTGACCGGAAGGTGGTGGCAAGCCACAGTCTGCAGACCTTCCCTCCTCTGGTAGATGGTTTTTTTCACTTACAAAATTGCTTATTTAGTGTAAATTAATTTAATTTTAACAAATGTGGGACTAAGAACGTATCCGTCCGTTTTGAAACTAAATGCATAGAATTTCGTTTCAATGTTTTATTCGCTAGACCATTGCCATTGATATGCAGTACATTTACTGGGCTGCAACGAAATCTTATTTATACTTTTCTTTCATTGAAATTATCTTTTCTAATAATAAAACCAACAATGAACAGCTGCAAAAGCAGCTACAGGTCCAGAACATCTAATGAACAAAGCATCACTGAGAGCCAAATTTTGAATTTTATTTTTACTTCTAATTTTGTTGGTCTTAGTATGCTTTACTTTATATAGTTTAGGTCTTTCCATTTCTATTGCTGCATTGTGTTCCGGTTTTCGTTGCTCCTATTCTTTTTATTTCTTTGCAGCCCCTTGTTAAAAAAGAAGGGCATGTATAACATTTTAAGGAGAAGTTTTAACGATAGAATACATATAGTGTGAGATTTGAGCCAAAACCTATTTCATGTCGGAAACAGGTCACCGTTAAATCATTTGTTGATTTTTGCTTACTGTTACTTCCTGATGTTACTTTCTAATGCCTCAGAACAAAGATTGCTTTGCATGTAATATTAGATATGTGGATTTCAGTCATGTGTCAAATATTGTCTACCTAGCCCTAAAAGTTAGATATTTTCATATCCACTTTTGTTTACTGAGCATGATGGGTAAGAGGAGATAGATGAGTTGAGCCCTAATTGAAGCCGGTTGAGTGCATACAACTTCTCTATTCATTCACACTTGATAATGGAGATGTCGGCAAGGAGTTGTATGAGCAGTCACGTCCATGTACGTGACTCTATGAGAAAGGGAGAAGTGACCTTGTTTTATCCTACTCTTGTCTCTCATAGGGTCTGCTCTTTCTCTTTCAGAGGAGTATGCCAAAATGATCTTAATGAGGTGTGAAGCTTTCAATCTGACATTCGTTCAGTTTCCCTCTACAAAATAGATTGAGGCAGCAGTTCTAGGCAGATTGGTTTTCACTAATCTCATTTAAAAGAAAGACTCTATTGTGGTGGGGCTTCATAAACTTTTCCTGCAAATTTTTTCCATTTACTCTCATTGAATTGTTGATAGCATGACACAATTTGTGTAGAATCTTGAGGTAAGCCACTTGCCATGATCTCTGGGAGTTTTTTTGGGAATCTATTAGTGCCTGTTATCATTTAATTTTTGTGTTTTATTTCATTCTAAAACAATTTTGATGTTATCTATTCAATGAAGGTGTGGATCTTCAAAATTTGTCTCTCGCTAGGAAAAAAATCTACCAGGAAGTTGAAATATTCCGCACCCCATGCTTGATTTTTTTTAACTTGCAAGTAATATTTTTGTTTAAAAGACTACAAAATATTCTAATCTCAAGCTAAAGTACTGAACCAATTAAGCATTTTTAATCAAAATTTTTAAAATTATGCTCATGGCCCTCCAAATATTAGAAATGGTAAGTTACAATTGCTTCAAGCTTCAAGTCTTTTTAAAAAACTCATTTTCTGCTCTGTATGTCCTAGAATCATATCATGGCACCATAATTTTGCACTATATGTTAAATCCTCATTGCAGTATAAAATACCAAGCTCATTGTTAGAATGGGATTTTAAAGCCAAAAATAGAGAGTTGTAGATCTATTTGAGGGAATTTTGTCAAACAATTCACGTGCCTTACATATGCTTCCACATTTTGCATATATGTCTAACAGGTTAGTTAATACCTGACAAAATTCACCCTTCCTTTATCCTTTGATAGATCCATGTTCCAAAGCTTCAAGCATGGCATGGGCAAGCAAGATGCTAGAAAATGTTCTAGAATTTGGCTTGACACCTACTAATTGCATTTTCTTGAAACTTTCTAAAGCCTTTTTTTAAAAATCTAGTTTATAAATATCCTACAATCAAGGCATTACCTGAGATCACATTTTGTTGACCAATTATGTCAAACACTTCACTAATGTGGAGTATGTAGTTTGAGTTGCAGTGCTAGAAGTGAGAGGTAAAAGTAAATCTAGTTAGAGATTGAAATCCAATAATGGGCTTAGGCTATCATGCATGCCTTTCACTACAAGTCATGAACTAGAATTGGTCTAAATGGAACTGTTGGTGGTTGTCCAAGAGCCATGCACCTTGTCCAGATATAAATACATGACCGATCGATCTATAAGCCTACAAGGAAACACAAGCAATTATTGACATAGTGACTACATAGTATCTACTAGAGCATTCCCAACTATAATATTTGACAAAAATATGCTTTCAATTTTTCTTTGATGGATATCCATGCCCTGTTCCAAAACACCCACTTTATCACAAGGGAGGATGCTGGAAAAGTTTATGGAATTTGGCTTAGCACCTATCAATTGTTAAGCTTTACTTGTAAGTGGAAGAGAATAAAATTCCCTCATTTTCTTGAGATTTTATCATTATTTTAAACTCATTAAGAAATACTTTCTATTTCATATAAGAACTTGTTGTAGTTCCTTGGTAGGATATTCAGAGGACTATTAAAATTGTGAATGGTTCCAATGCTAAATGACTAAGAAAAGCAACAACATCTTAGTGGATCTAGTATCATAAGAAAGACCATTGCTAGGTTGTTTTGGAGATATATTTTCATGATGAGAGTTATGAAGCACAAGGAAAATATTGAAGGATGTGCATGTAATTGATCATAGTCCAAGTATTGGGCATGATAATCCTCCTGCAACTCCTTAGTGCCAAATATGACACTACCTTTAATATGTTTCTTTTAAATTAGATATAATGCATTTTGCTTTGTCCTAATGATCTTTGATATAAGCAAAAGATGCAAACATCAAAAGAGAAAGTGAGTAGTCTAAAACCAGGAGGGATTTCAATCATTTTTTGTTGAGGAAGGACATACCTAGTCCCATATTTCATATTACTCATGGTAAGCATAAGGAAAACAATGGAGGATGTACATCTAATTGATCATAGTCTAGATATTTGGCATGATAATCCTCCTCCAACTTCTTAGTGTCTAATCAGACAATACTTTATTGTGTTTCTTTTGAATTAAATATAATGCTTTTAGTTTTTACTAGTGAACTAATTCCCATAACCCCCTAACATCTCTCAAATATTTTGATTTCAGCTACAAATGGACCAAGCTATCAACATGTGAAATTACTTAATCAGAAAAACTATTTTTTTACAAATCTAAATACTTGGTAGACTAGATTCACTATACTACATGAAGATTTTGACATTTATGTACCTACAATTCCCCTACTTTGTTGATTTGAGTTGTAATTGACTCTAATGGTTTAGTCAAAATAGATTGGCTACTGTACCTTACCTCTAAAAGGCATTGAACCTTCTTTTGCTTAGAATTTATGAATGTTTGTAGAACTATTGAATTATGAAAAAGTTCCTGATAATCCAATCAATGGAATTAATAATAATCAATAAAGAATAAAGATAACAAAACTTTCAAATCACCTAAATATTTTAATATAGGAGATAAAGCAGATACACATAATATCTAGATATCTTCCAGTGCAGTAGAAAAGCTTGTAACTATAAGAAAATAAAACAATAAATTTCATTTCATTTCATGTCAAAAAAATCCATCATCATAATCTCCAACATAATGTACAAAAAAGGGATGCCATTTGTTTCCCACAAAACATTAGTATTATAAGCTTACTCTCGATTGATTAAGGTTAAGTATTTGAAATTTCTTCCAAAACCAATAATTCCCACAATACTCATCTAGGGATTTGTTGACTGGCTCTAAACACCCATATTCCATTTATTGTATTTTTTCATAATCTCTACGTAGGAGGCATAATCATGAATTTTGTACTCATTTTGCAACATTACCAATGTCAATCTTTCACTGTGAGGCCAATTTTTAAAATTGTAGAAATTGGACTTGTATTGTACAAATATAGAATTATTCTAGAAATGTCTCTGGTAGTTATGTTCACTTAACTCATTACAAATTTCATGATCTATAGAGTTTAAAGACGTTTAGAATCAGAATGCTATTGTAGAAAAGATAATTGGGATAATATTGTGATAATCTACCCAACAAAGAACATAATGGAATAAGGAAAGTAAAACCTACTATTATGTACATTTGCTAAACTTGAAAGACAGGTTACAATTTAAACTTTAATACATGAAATATCTAAAAGGAAAACAAAACCCTTTTAAAGATTCACACTCATATACCTAGTTCCTTTAGTGTAAACTGAAAAAACAATGAATTTAAAGCATCAAAATGCCTTGCTGTGTTTGCCAAGACTTTCATATTTGTTAAATTAGCTAGTAAATATAGTTCTCATCCTGGGAAAAAAATATGCATGAAATAGGATTTTCCTAGGCACCTACCTCCTTGAAATTGAGAAGATCATGAAATGCTCAACACACTACCATGTGAACAAGCACTATATTGAATAGGAAAACATAGACATAGATCCCATCTTCTTGTAGAGAAGATGGTGGTTCGGTTAAAATGTACATTTATAGTTCACAATATGCACATTCACCAAGTACCTCATACTTATGGAGGTGTTTTGAATACATCATTGAGATTAGTAAAAGATAAAACTTGTGGAGCCTTGTTGATTGATTACTCACCTCACTAAAATGTGAAATAATGAGTCATCTAACAAGACAAGTATGGGGTTTGTTTGTAAACCATGAGTCTCAAAATAAAATCTTTTATTGTAGGTTTGTCTAATTTTATTAATTTAGAAAATAGAGGTCTTACATGAACAGATTCTAATCATGAGTTTACAAGGTCAAAAACACCTCAAAACAAAATCTTGTTACCAAACTATAAGGTACACTCCTAGATAAAAGATAATTGCTTATTAGCTACAATCTATACATATGAATGGTGGTTGTACTGAATTTTTGGTATTTAAGTTTTTTTTTCTCACAATTAGGATTGATAGAAAGTAGTGCATATTTGTAGTTTGCAGAAAGTGTAGTTTTTAGTTAAAGCTATTGGGAAAGCATGTTCATTAAGTGAATGAAGGAAAGGGCTCAAAACCAGAATTTGGAATGGCCACATAAGTAATCAACTACTTAAAAGTTAAAACATCAGATATTCCAAATAAGTGGTTTTTTTCTTTATCTGAATCTATTTTGTTAATTAATTGCCTTATGGATGATCATGACACCATAAAATTTGTACATTATTTGTGATCACCCAAAATGAAGTAAATTTATTGAGAATCATTAAATTTGGTTTCTTTCTCAATAAAAAGGTGTAGTACTATTTTCCATACTATTTTATATTGGCTACATGAATAATTGTTGTATTTGCTTGTAGCACTTCCTTATTGAATGTTTAACATTTAGTTAACAAGGCAACTATGAATATGTTTCATAAGGTTGAGACCTATGTGACTTTTGGGTAAGATTTAGCGAGATGCATCTACCAAGCAAAGTGAAGTTCTAGCAATCAATTTTTCTTCGAAGTCCTATTTTGTTGAACCAATGCTTAATCTTTTATTAATTTTCTAAAGCTATCCTAATTTGAAGAGCATTTGCATAGCTGATTTATAAGAGAGGTTAAGGTAGAAATGTATTCTATTGATAGACAATTTTGTCATTGAAAAGGTATTTGAATGTTTTTTTTTTTCTTTTTATGGTGTATTTCATTGGTCATAATCTTTTTAAAAACCAGTTGCTATTGGCAAGTACTAGCTCAGTACATGATCATCTATACTGAAGATCCCATTCATGAGATTACTATTGTTGGCCCCCATTTCAAAGAGGCAAACAACTGTTTATGGCCGTGTAAGCATAGTGCTCCATAGGTGGACTTACAATGAAGAATAATCATTATATTGAGGGTGGAGATAGAGGGAATCATGGGGATAAAATCAATGAACTTATTAGCAGGATGAATTATTGGCTTGTTAACACTATTTTGTTGGATCTTACATTTAGCATCTTGATTAGGTTTATTTTTAGCCATTCAAAGTAACTAAACAATCTCGGAGTATGAGACAATTAGCGACTTGATGACTCTTTCTTGTAGTATTTCACAGTAAGCTACTTGATTAACTTTATTAATATCCATTTGAAGTCAGTTGTCAAATGATGGAGAATAAGAGGCAATTTTGTTTGTGTGCTTTATTAATAGAGCTCCATTACACAACATTGACTTTGTGGTTTTAAACACTCCATGCTTCACTGTTTGGTTGAGCTTACTTTGCAATGTCTTGTAAATAATGACTGTAATCTTACAAAACATTCCATTTTTACATGATTTATTTTATTAATATTATTTTACATGTCACAATAATATAATACTATTTTCTAAATATTCTATTTTTACACGATCTATTTCATTAATATTATTGCATTTCTCAACAATATACGAGTTCTTATGTATGCTCCAAATTGATCACAAAAATATTATTTTGTAGTGCTGTGAGTCGGTCGGATGATATACTTTTAAATCTGGTTGGTATTTTTATTATATTTAATGTCGTCATATAATTTCTTAGTGCTGAATGTGGACGATAGATCCTTTCTATGTGTTTATAAAAAAATCCTACAAAAAATTGTTCATGATGTACATTAAACCCTTTTCATTGAAAATGAAGTTTAGTTGAATTACGAGTAAAAAAACTATTTATACAATGTTAAATATAGACAACATATATTATTTTCAGTGATAAATTTTCTTTATGAACACGCTCCATGTTGACCACGGGATTTCGTAATATATTGAAACCACACTTACCCCAATCTATGCAAGCAAACGAATGCGGGATTAAAACTAAAACTAAAAGACCGGTGCAAACGATATTTCACAAACCTTAGACATCAAGAATTCGAAATGAAGTGGCTAATGGCGATCAATCCGTTCGTAGCTGTAACATCTGGATAAATGAACCAATTTGGTGGACTTTTGGACTTCTTAAACATTATATGAAAGGCTTATTATTTCTGTGAAGTGTTTTATAATATATATTAAGAAGACATTTATGTCTCCGTAATACTCATGGAAAGAAGTCAATGTAGAAAGGAAGGCAATCGACAACAAGCTAGAAAAAACGATGAAAGCGCACGCATATAATAATATATATATGCAATATCGTTTATTTAGATAAGGGAAAGCCTTATTACGAAAGGTGAATGCTTGATCCCTCTAGCTTAAGGCCAGCTGATGTTGTTACTAATTGGCCGGGTTCACAGCAGACCAGTAAATGCCTAGGTAGTTACCCACGCTGCGGTAGAGTATTACATTTCCACCATCATCGACGGCCAAAGATGCAGCTCCAGCACATTTAGGCAAATAAGAGCAAGCGCTGACATTAGTCCAAATGACCTTCTCCTGGTTCCACAAGTCCAATGTTCCGTCACTGCGAAAGTTTAGAAAGCAATTACTTTGAGGTACGGGAGCATTAGAGTCGCTTCGCCACAGTACCGTGCCTTCTTGATCCTCTAAGTTGAGCACGCAGGGTGCCATTACATGACCTGACTGAGGAATGGTGAGCTTGTATTTGGCGTTGGGAGAGAGAAGAGAGTCTCCAGGGTATAATTGATTGAAAGAATGGGCACTGTGGTGGGAGAGTAACATGTGGGGCTGGATGGTGCAGTCGGCTACACTGTTATCTTCAGCTTCAGAAATAACCTTGTTGGCTCCACCATCAGCGGGCTGGACGGGAGCCGCACTTGAGTTGTATGTCTCTCTCACATAGTAATCGATCCAGTCTGTGAGGTTCGATACAGCAACCCACTCGTAGCCGTCCAGAAGATAAGGCTTAATGGTTGGGAGTAAGCGCTGGAACGCATCCAGTAGCTCGCTGCCTTTGGTGGTGTCGGTCTCCAACATGGAGACGCTGCACTGGCTGCTCCAGCGAGTGAGTCTTATGACTACACCCTTCCCACTCACGTTCAGGTACTTGTAAAATATGCGGCCCGCGTGATAGTTTCTGAAGGGCAGAATATCGTTCTCACTGTTGTTCACAAGCGTTTCCAGAGCTTCGTAAACCTCCTCTGCTTCCTCCGGCGTCAGCTTTCCCGAATTGCTCGGCCTGGTTACGGTCAGGCATGTGCAACATGAGATGTTGAGGAGAAGTAGGGCAAACGCCAAGGCAACTGAAAGATAAATACCACGAGCAGCCATTTTCTTTAATAACTTGAAATTGTCTTCTGTCTGACTTCCTTATCCTGTGTCCTCTATTTATAGGGCGAGGGGGTGTTCCTTTTAGTCTGGAAATCGATTTATTGGATGTCTAGTCTGCAGCACTAAGCGAAAGCCACGAATAAGAATTGTAGTGGGAACGTCCTGTCCCCAAATATGGGAGACTGTTCGCAGCACCAGGTCCTTTAGTCCACTCTACTTTCGTCTGCTTATTAGACTGAGACAATCTATTTCCATTAATCCAAGCTGATCATGATTATGTTAGAGAATGCCATCGGTCCACATTCACGTTAATGCTCAATGACAGTGCTGCCATATTGCTTAAACTTCCACTCCCTCTTAAACCATTATTTATTGTTTCAATTATTGAATAATGATCTGCAAAGTTATGAAAGTGCGTTTGTCTCTGTTGTGATTCAATGATGTCCTCATAAAGAATGTATCCCAACTCATAGGTGGCAAGGTAAAAGGATTAAAATTTGATTGTCCATGAGACCTTTGTGTGTTGTATAGTTTCTAATTAATATACAATGGAACTCCATGGAAATTCCTATTTTGGACAATAGTTGTCTTGATACATTTTGTAGACTAGACAATAGTCATTTCATATATGCAAAATTATGGCTATGTTAATTATAATTAGAAAGTGTTTCTTGATTTTGTTAATATCACGATAATATCTTTTGCACTCTTTTTATGTCATTTTCATATATGCATGTATTTTAAATAGAATGTTCAAAATGTCATTCATACATGATGACATCCTATACAATACACTTTATTGCATTCTTAAATGTGTACACAGATATCTTAGATGATATTTACAACATTACTTTGACATTATAAAATATGGCATATGTGTTAGGATTTATATCCAAGATCATAACAGTGAAAACCTTGTGCTTCCACAAAAAAGTACAATATGGACTTGCATGTATAGGGAAGGAAGAAGTAATCCACCTATCATGTGGCACAAATAAGTAGACAAGTATCCTATAGGTGTCAACCTAAGGATCACTTGGAATATGCAAACCAACAACCTATTTGACCAAGTCATTAACCTTGGTGATAAGTGTTGAATGACTACAAATGTGACTTTTCAGGTGAGATATAAATTATTCGAACCTCAAAAGGTATGCACATGAGGAATAACAAACAAATAGGTAACCTCTAAAGGCCTAAAAGTTTGCACATTCAGTTAGACAAGATGTTGTCTAGCCTCATTAACCTAAGTAAACTTAAGATATAGTGAATAGATAGATTATTCACAATAACACCCCCCTTAAATGATACTTGGGGAGATCAAAAAAGCTAAATAGATAGAAATGGGTCCCAACTAACAGGCCATGTTAGGTACCCATGCACAAAGAATCTCATAAAGTGGAGTAAAGGAAAAAAACCTAGTGGAAACAAAACTCCTCTTTAAAAAGAGAAAGAGAAGGATTTAAGACCTAAAAAGATGTCCCATGATGATAAGAAGATCATGATGAAGAATTTTTGAATCATGTAGAAGTTGTAAACTCTATCCAAGATGAACTAGTGTCTATTGGGATCAATGAACCTCTAAGAAATATGGATCAAGATAAGAGATACAAAACACTACATGAGTGAACATATGAAGACTACTCAAACATGAATACACAAATACTTATAAAGTTTAAAATACAAATAGTACTCTGATTCAAGAGTAATACACAAGTGACATGTGTACACTACTAAAATATGCATAATTGTGTTGTACATAAGTACTAGAATTTTAAAAAATATGATCCACTAAAACAATCCCCCATATGAGAGATCAAGATAGAAGGCCTATGAGACCCTCCAAAAAGAAGATTACTTCACTACTTCATTGAAAGAAGCATTAGCATACCACTATCATAATCCCACCTTAATACTAAGAGATATTTGTTGACAGACTGAAATTTGACACAAAGGTGTGTAATGAATTTAGACCTAGAATTATGTCCAAAAAATGTACAAGAAACTAAAATAGAGTGTGCATCAAGACACACATGCATGAGGCCAAGAATCACGAGGATCTATTGTTGTGATGGCTAGTCAAGGTACTATAAATGCCCCATTACACTTTATAATGTAGTGTAAGTATAAAATTCCCTCCCTAAGGAACACACATTCAATTCTGTGGCGCTTTATGTGAGTGCACTTCTAAACGTGAATGTTGTTTATGAGTTCTTACAAGTTTATGTCATGAGGTAGATAAAGAAGACATATATTAAGTTATGAATTTCAAACCTCAAGAAAATGAAAATGAAAACCCTCATTAATAAAAAGACCCAAATTTCGTTTGCAAGTTTTAGGAAAATAAAAATATACCCCTTTTTTACAAGTTATGGAAAAATAAAAAATGACCACTCATTTTCCAACTTTTTGAATAAGGGCACAATCAACTAACCACTAAGAAGTTACCATTAAGTATTAATAGTTATAATAGTAATTTGACATTAATGATGACAAAAAAATAGTATTACATAAAAAATGGTCTATGATTTGGGGTATGAAGTTGGTGTCAAAGGGCTATGAGCAAGGCTTGATTTGTGGAGATCTTAGCAATAATCCAACACTTATTGGCAACTAAAAAATTATCTTTCATTTACATACATACCTCTAATTTAGTAATACAATGACAATTTGTGTGTTGATTGAGATGGTAAATAATCACACCAATGATGAATGTAGATCATGAGTGCCAAGCATTGTGTATAGGGAGATATGGAGGCAATGACCAAGAAAAGCCTACTATACAAGGGTGTGGACTACCAATAAAAGAGTACAGCTTGCAAATGAAGCACCACGACCTACTAATGCATAAAATGCAAGCAGAATGAATGGGGTTTTGATCTTCTCTAAGCAAAATAAATATCATCACTTAGCAAAAGAAATCCCACAACCTGCTCAAATTTATATTTTCACATTCCCGAGTAGCAATAGAAGATGCTTATGCCATGTGCATGGAGGTTGATGCATTGGTGAAGCAAGATATGAAGATTAAAGATGAATCAAATAATGGATGAGAACTTTGATCTTCTATCCTCCCAAACTCTACACATACCAATTGTGATGCAAAATGTGTTCACATAGACCAAGGTGAGTGAGGCTCTGACTGAGCTCACTCTTTGATCTTCCTAAAAAATTAGTGATAGCACAACAGCCAAACTTAATAGAATATAGTAGTTCATCCAAAATCTTGCATTTAATCAAAATTTTCTACTAAAATGGTAGATTGGCAGAGGGAAGATTTTACCTCTACTAGAAAAAATCATTTTTTTACAAATAAATTATTAAACTATAGATTGCATGCACCCAACATAGAGATTATCTTTGTACATGCAAATGAAATTGAATGGAATTCTAAACTAGAATCGATGCAAGCTTTTTAGGAAGGGTTTTGTTGGATTTATCTCATATCATGTTAGGATTTACATCCAAGATCATAATAGTAAAAATCTTATGCTTCCACAAAAAACACTTGCACGTTGTGATCCCACAATAGTGGTTTACAATTTTTGGCCAAACTAGACACTGAAATATTTTTTTAAAACTAAATCTTTACTTTTGGGCACCTATAATGGCTAAACCATGAGGAATTTAAAGATGATGCAAACTAGAGTTTCGTGAAATTTTGATTGTAGATTCTAAATATATATTTTTTTAATTTTTTTTCAATCAGATTGTACTTATTGTTTCATCTCCCTCGAAAACTAGCTTTTTTCAGAAAACAAAATTTTAAAAAAGTGACGCTCACCATATAACACATAAAATTTTCTCCATGAAGGATAAAATTATAATTCTTCCAAATTTAGATTTGTAAATCTGATATCTAGTGCTTCCACTTGGTTAGATAGTTTTTTATTGAATATTTTTTCTTTAATCAAGTTTCGACATCAAACTAATTACAATTCAGACATAGCACTACCGTATAATGCATAACTATTTTTCTATGTATCGAAATTATTTTTTTCTTGTTGGATCAAATACTTCAATATCTAGTGCACTCATACTTTAAAAAAAAAAAATTATAATCTGCTATTTTTCCACTTGTGTAGAACAAAGAGCTTGATTTTTTGGTGAAAACCCTATGTTTAATAAAACTATAAAAGCAAATACATAATAAAACTAAAACATATATTAAAATTATATTTGTTGGATAGCTTGTTCTGAGGACTACCTAATTCTAGTTGGTTTTATGAAGTCTTTGACATTTTCATGCTCAAACTGATCTCTGAAGTGCAAAAAAATAGGTTTTTTTTGTGAAGAAGGTCAAAAATTAGGGAAATGGGGGGTTTGCTTGGACCAAGGGGGGTTCGAGTGAACCCCCTGGAGTTCAAGCAAACCAGGATTCATTCGAACCCTGGTTTATTTGAAACCCCTACCATAAATTTTTTTTCATTATAATTTTGTTTGTGCATGAATTTAATGGGTTTGCTCGAACCCTGGTTCAAGCGAACCCTTTTTTGGTTCGTTCAAACCCCCAAAATGTAAAATTTTGCAATGGGATCAATTTTTACAAGTTTTTTTTCCTCATTCAAAATTTAAACCACTTTTGTGGCTTTACCCACTATATGTGGTCTCACAACATGCCCCATTTCACCTTTGGTAAAGTTTTGATGCCTCTTCTTCTCTCTTTCCTTTTCTTCCTACTTTCGTTCAATTGTTCCCTTTTGGAGGAAATGGTAAAATGAAGTTTTTTCTCTCAAAATCTCATATCCCTATTGAATGGTGTTTTCCTTGGCTTGGGGTGTTGAAAATCTTACATTCCCTATAGTTTTATTGTTTTATCTAGATTCATGGGTTTTTGTGTGTCAAGTGTTGCTTGTCTATGTGTAGTGCATCTTTTGCAAAATTTGTGTTGTGTCTAGCTAGTCATTACACTTGGTGAGTATCATCCCCTCAATTCTCTCCTAAGGGAATTTTTCTCGAGTGTACATACATCAAATTTTATTTTGATTAAATTTGTTGGCGGTTTCCTTTTTCCTCAAAACTATAAACCAAAAGTTTTGGGAATTGAGTTCATTTGAACAATATCGATCTTTCCATTACCCACACTTGGGTATCCATTGCACCCATCTCTCATAAACCTAGTAAGCAAAAACATGACTCCTACAATTTTTTTGGGGTCGTGTGTTAGATATTTCAAATCAAATTTCTAACTATTCTTTTGGCATCCAAGCTAAGCACTTGCTCTGGTTTCTTGAAGTCTAATGTTGGCTCATGTGACATGCAAGCATGCCACATGAGCTTCCCCACCACCTTCTTTCCAAAGGTGGGATCACCATAGAGATCAAAGGCTCCAAGATGTGAACCCTAATCCACCATGATTGTACCCCATTTAGGACAATTAATGCACAGTAAAAGAATTGATGAAGGTTGTAAAAACACACATACTTGGCACCACCCTAAATATGTAGTTTCCTCCATAAGACATTACCATGCACGAGATAACATATTTGCAAGAACATTAATGAATTAAAATGACGGTTGCAACACACATAGAAAGTAAGTTTTAGAGCATAAAGGGAACACGTTTATCATAGTTAAAATTTGTGTTTGTTTAACCTTCTTATCAACATATCTAGGTAAATTTTTTTTAGACTAAATTCTATTGATCTTTTATGTATGCTTGGTTGTGGTTAAATAATATTGCCTCTAGTTAACTCTTGCAAATAAACACTATTATTTTGAAGGGATTTAACCTAATTTTAATGAGTATATGGTTGTGGGTAAGGGAATTTTTGTGAACTATTAAGAATGCATGGTTCGAATTAGCCCTAATTTGTGGGTAAGTGCACCAAGATGGTTCCCAAAAAGGGGGCTTAAGTGGACACTTTTTTTCTGAAATAAGGAAATACTGACCTTGGACATGAAATTGAGGATAGTTACACTCAAAATTTTGAGATGGAACAAAAACAAGGATCGAAGTTCTCCGAGTTTACTTTCTAAATTACTAATTTATTTTGAAAATGGTTGAGATTAAGGGGTTCAAAAGAGGGACGTACACAAATTGGTGCTATTTTTGTCAGAAAAACATAACATAGCAACTCTTGTACGACCTGAGCATGGTGAACTTTTTGTGGTATTTTTATAAAATCACTACGGTCAAATCAGTAGCTAATAGTATAGTTGATGCACAATTTTTACGATAATTTTTTTAATGAATATTTGA